>JAJNBT010233580.1:0-10221 GCA_028455955.1 Notopais sp. p TS-2021 | reverse complement strand
AACTTTAATTTGGATCAACTGTTCAACATTGGCACTTCGTTGCAATATATGCAATGAACTACCGCTATCATGATTATTACGACAATCCAAGTTAAATCGCATTATATTTTCAATTCAGCACCTAAATTAAGTTCACTTTATTCCGCACATATATGCATGAGAAACTGTAATGTTCTCATATGCTTATTCATTAATTGTTTCATACTGCATTCATTCATCTTATTATTCACAGAATGTATGGAATTCAATTTTTGGTTTTATTTGTATTATATACAAACAATTCTTAGAGTATCTCTAAGTAAACAAAAAAATAAAAATATACTAATGTACATATGTACAAGAAATCTTCATTGACCTCTTACTTTATTAATTAAAAATTATTTATGATAGTCGGGAATACCCCTATATTTTAAATGAGTTCAGTTTGTTGAAATATATTAAAGTAGTACGCGAGTATCGGTAAGTACCCTACGTAAAGGAAAAATATAGAAACAGAAATAATTTGTCAAATTCAAGTCAATTAGAAAGTCAGTACATATATTGATGTTGTCCAGAATTGAGCAATTTCTCTTAATTATGAGTTAATTCAAATATTTCCTATCTTTGTCAACATAGAATACATGGCTCTTTCGAGATAAAATTGCACAATTAATAATAATAAAAAAAAAATTTTTCATGCACTCTTCCATCTCTGTAAACTTATAGCCATGCGTTTGGTTGACATGAGGTATGACGAGAGTTTGTTTCCGAAGTTTCCAAATCGTCTCTTAATACAAAATCCATTTTTAACGGTGATCTTTGGTTTGATGCTTTCAGTTGTCTGGTAAATTTTCTTTTCAGAAGTGGTGAGATTTAATTATCAATTAATTGAGCAAACAAGACTCAAGAAATCAATATTGTGTCTAAACACATTTGAAATTAGATGTCATTTGACTTCTATTATATATATTTTCCACTCCGCTGAGGCTTTTAGCCATTACCAGACTCCTGAATGAACTGTAGATTTCAGTCCATTACCAAAGAGCGTTTTACTCCAAGGGCTTCCTTATCCCATCACAACAGTGAGTAGGGATATTTTCAGTACTAGGAAGACCATGGGGGACTTTGTGCACGATTATTTTTCAATCTATTTTGGAAACTTCTTCATCTTGTTCTCCTAATTTTGAGAAATTGGTACCTCCTAAACAATGTCATTGCCTGCACTAGCTTCTTCTTGAGTTTCTTTACACATTTCGTAAAGACCCTTCTGAGTCATATCATAAAACAATATTTCTGGATAAAACTAGTTTAATTATTCTATTAAATATTTCGGATGTTTGATTGTTCAAACATCTAAATTCTTTCACTCAGCAGTGTTTGTAAGGATTTTATAATGTTGATTATTCCTATATATACATATATCACATAAATATTTTCAAAGCGGTCGTCCTTCAACTCAGCTCAACTGGATTCACTTTGACTAATCAGTGGCCATTGTTGCGCTAATATTTAAAAAGGTCGACTCATTTCTATGGTCCTCTATAGTGCGTTCCTTTGGGAGGATATTTATCCACTCACCTCAGGTTGGATGAAAGATGTCTATATTATATTTGGCGCGCGACCTAGGTTCTTTTATAGACACCCTAGTCACTTTGGAACTTTTCGATCATCGTTGCACAGACATACCTCCTACAGGAGAATTCCTGTGGAGGGCTAGAGTATTTTATTGGGAATTTTTATATAATTTTTGTAGACATGGAAGCGCCTATTTTCTATAAATATTTGTTTGGCTTCCATATCCTCAACTTCGACTAAGTTAAGAGTTTATTTTTGTCGGCAGGCACTGTTTTTTACGTGTTCCTGCTTCGACCGAAGGGATTATTGCCCGTCCTCTCTTCTTCTGAGGCCTCGGAGGCAGGTGAGGCATTTCTGTGTCGCTCATGAGATCTACTTCTTGGATTCTCAAGAGCGGCAACTCTTGCAACACTCGCTGCTAACTGGGTAGTTAGATCCCTTACGGTCTCTCTTAACCTAGCATTGGTTGGGTGGGCTGAAGCCTTTTGTTGTGCTTCTTCAGCCCTTTTCCTTGCTTTGCCCCTCTTCTGTTTCTTAGAAGCATTTTTTGGTGCTTTCTGAGGAGGCTCTTGTCGCTTATTCTCTTCATGCGACTTATTTATTTTACTCCATGGTGCGGTCTTTTCAGGGAAGGATGCTTGCCTGTCAGGAACATGTTCTTGGGGGTGGACTGGGTGCCTGGAATGGCTTCGTCTCAGTCCACTTCTATTTTCATGTTGATCCGAATTTGGTCGATTCGAGCTAGGGCCGGGTGAGCAGTGTCCGCGGGAATGCAATGGTCTTCCTCTTTCTTGGACTTCTTGGCGGCTGGAGTCTCCATAATGATATGTGTATATTCCGGGGATTCCAGCCCCATATCCGCGAGGGTATTCCCGGGAGTTGTCTCGAGGTCTGCTTCTGGAGAACGTCCTTGTTCTTCTGTGTGGAGGGATTCCTCTAAAGAAATCCTCCACTGGAGCGATCGGGGGCGGATTATGCCTCACGTATTGAGGATTGGCGACACTTTCTTTTTGTATCGCCGCGAGGAGCATATCGAATGTGTCGAGCTCGTATCCGTCGAGCAAAATCCGCGTCCAGGGTTGCATATAGGTGAGAGCGGTCTGGCGACACTGCGCGTCCACCACTCTCAGGTCTATACCTGCAATTTCAATCCCTATGACCTTGATCCTCCTTATCTTCTCCAGGAATGTTAGAAGACTCTCGTTTTCTCTTGGCCTCAGCTCTTTCAATTGGTCATAGCACTCATCCTCCGTGACCTGCAGTCCAAGGCGATGGGTAAGTACATCCTTAACTTGTTCGTAGGTACTTTCAGGCCTTCTATGTAGGATTAGCCGATGTTGTCTTAGGGCTTCTCCTGTGACTTTTTCAGCAACAATCTCCAATCGTTCGTCTTCGTTTTCGACGCGGGCTTCCAGGGCGCTGAAGAACAATGATGGAGTCACTACATCTCCATCGTGAAGGTTTGAGGCCTTCAATCCTGCCATTGATGGGAGGGTTCTAATAATTTTTCTCTTCAGGGCCCGTTGGTCTCCTTCGGCCCTTGCGGTGGCTCTCATTGCCTGCAGTAATGTCTCTGCGAAGGCGTGGCAATTTGGAATCCATCCGAGTGGTGCTTGAGGAGGAGCCTGTGTCTCTTCGATTTCGTCTTCTTGAGGTTCTGCAGGGTGATCGAGTGATTGGGGCATTGGTGGAGCGGCAGGGAGTTCTGGATTAGGAGTTGTTGGCTCCTTAGGAGGTGTAGGGATTGTCGCCCTTGACTCCAATATTGAGATTCTTAACTCCATTTCTTCTCTCTCTACTGCTAATTCCTCCAGACGCTGAACATACGTTTGCTCACGCGTGTGGCTGACGGCTAGGAGTCTTCGGACCTCATGGTTGGAGGCGGCCTCTGGGTGCCGGGCGACGTGGGCCGCTTCAGCTTCTCCCATAGCTGCGAGGAGGTCGTTCCGGCTCGTCAGTCCCCTGATCATTTCGACCACCGGTCTAGACATTAGGCCTGGTAAAGGGTATATTTGGGTGGTACGTGGACGAGTCTCTAGGGAATCTTCACTCTCCTGACGGGATTGAGTAGAAGCTCTTCTCCTAGGGCTTCTTGGGGCTTCATTGTCGTTGTAGTTGGAGGTTGAGTTGGAATTATTTGCCATTATTTAGGTTATTTAATATATAATTACTTTGTTTTTTCAATTATTTAATTTACTATTTTAAGTTAAAATTCACTTGTTTATTCCAACTCCCTTTGAGAATTTAGCTTATTCCACAAATTAACTTTTTATCACTTTTTTAATATAGAATTTATTAACTACGTCTTTGTTTACTAAATTTATTTCACAGTATTGTCGCAGTTTCAGTCTTATCTAACTATCTTGTCACTTAACACGTTGGTCAATTAAGAAGGGCAACCTAATGTTTTTTATAAAATTTTATAATATGATTTCAATAAATTGCAAATTAGAAATACAAAATGTCAGTATACAAGAATGTCAAAAAAGATATATACTACGTCCTTAAAAAGTCGTTAAATAAAATAGGGAAATGAGAACTATTGTAATTTATACTGTAATCTTCCCCTAGATAATCCACGTACCGTAAGGTCAACTTGTGATTATTTATTAGTAAGAAATTGTAAAAAATAATTGTTGGTGATTTTTTGAAGTTAATTGTACTCTTTTCTACCGTTTAAACTATATACTGTAATGGTATACTAAAATTTCTTGTGGAAGAAAAGTATTGGATATTTTTAGATAAATAATATTTTATATGACAAAAATTATTCAATGATATTCAAATTGGTATTTTATCTAAAAGTCTGCAACACAGTGTCGATGTGACGATTCCTTTTTAATGATTCTTTCCTTTCAGAATCAAATGCAGATTTGTGGAGTCCAATGCAGAGACTTGCACAAAACAATAATCAACAAACGGAAATTAAATTCGATACTTTCGATACTGTACTCACGAATTTTCTTATGTCAAAAAACGAAAGTCAATATCTCGGTATACAGCGATGTCAAAATTGATGAGTGCTGCAAAATAGTAAAATAAAGAGAAAATTAGTAAAAATGTTAACTTTAAAATGCCTATCCTATACATAGACTCTTATCATTGCCCACATAAGTACAAAAAGATACACGTTACTAATACAGTATTATAGTATTATGAATGTTACATATGACCTTTATTGGTTCCAACTTGAACATATTTCCCATACACACCCCAATACCTCGCCGAACAAAGTGTTCACCGCTTAAAGTAATACATGAAAAAATAACAAAATTACAATTATTTCTACAGTTTATCAACAATTATGTTATTTGATTTAATTTTGCAAACGGGTGATAGGTTTCACCTCATCGCCGATATTCTGCAATATGCTTGAACAACGTGAAGCATGATATTGTGATTAATTTTATATTTCCTATAAACACCATTTTCAAAATTTTTCCATAAGAAAAATATATGTGCACTTAGTTGCTTATTATAATAATTTCTCAAATACTCGAAAATGGAAAAAAATACTGGTACACTTGTTTTTAATTATAACATAACACTTTACTTCTTTTTATATGTAATAAAGAGAATCAAGTTTTTTGTGTACCTCAGCAATGCAACAGTTAATGCATCAATATTGATGTTTAATTAAGGGTAATTGTCACAATTCAGTCATCCTATCCTCAAACATAATACATGTTCGATGAAGAAGCTATTTCTACCAACAGTCTACATATAATCGTTGAATATTTGAAATAATAAAACATGGATCCAGATTAATCAATTAATAAGTTTATGGATCCATTCATGTACAGTAGCTATTCACCTGCTCAACGAAACATTAATGGTGAATCCAAATTAATACTTTATATTATTTACCATCATTTATTCAGATATATAGCTTTTTTTGAACAATTAATTGAATTAATAACTCATCGTTATTTGTGCAAAAGAAAAATTTATTTAATTATATTTGTTCCAATATTATGAATATTTTATCAGTGTTGTACCGATATTTACAATAGTAATACTCTTGAAAGTTTTATGTGTAAAAAATAATCAACTTTATAGCTGGTTTTTAATCAGCTGTCCTTAATAGTAAATAGAGAAAGATAAGCGTCCTAAAATTAATGAATTAAATGTGTGGTTTGTTTCGTGTCGGGTAATAACGTACGAAACGCATTTGTAAGTTTTTCAGGGCCCAATCATTGTTTGAAATAAGAAGTGTTTGAAGTATAAATACTTCCTGCTGAGGTATTACTTGAAAGATTAAGGCGTTCAACGTACCTCCGAATTCAAATAATGTCGCAAATATCGGCCAGCAGTTGTTCCCATTTTTTCGAAAATGTTGTACAACATCTCTGTATATGAAATCAACTAATGGCGCAAGGTTTACTAATTTAATACTATTGGTATATATAGACTGACTCAGGTTAATACCTTTTTTAGAGGTTTTCTCCCCGAGATTATTTTGTAAAACACAGCCTTGGCTATTTTTGGTTAGGAACCCAAGGTAAAAGTCGTCCCTTTAACAATGATACTCCTAAAAAACCCACAAAGGCCCACACACAATTCGTAGTTGTGTTTTGCTGAACCGAGCAATTGTTCAGTCTATAGTGCTCGAAATAATGAGCGCTCTTTGTTTTTACGATTTTATCATTTGATAAATTTCTAGTTTGGAGGGTGATTCTTTGCACCACATTTTTATTAAGAAATTTACCAGTTCATTGATCGCATCTGAGTTTTTTATACTATATATATCTCCGTAATTAGAACTATTACGTTCGTACCCAATTAAACATTTACTCTCCGGCAGACCAACACTCTTTCAAACAAGTGCAACCCCCATCCATGTAAATATGAAATTGGACACAATTTTCACCAGGTGAAATTAAGTTTATTGCATTAAATTTCATGATGAGGTTACTTCTACTACTTTCATATAGTGCCCCAAGTTTTTACTTAAAAATGATTGAGGGAAATTTAACATAACTTCTGGTAGACAATATTTGGAATGCCTAAAAAATTTAACAAAACTATATATTTGGAAGAATCTCCGATATACGTGCAAATCACGTACGTTTTTTATGTTCGATTATTGATCCATCTTTTATTACGAATCCTGATACTTAGAACGGGCATGACGGCCTATTTCATAATCACCAATATTCCCAACCCAAAGATAGCATATATTGTTTTTTCTGTATATCCACTTTACTTTACATTAGAGCTCTACGTTCCATTAATGTTTTCTTCATTAATAAAAATTTTTATATTGTTAAAATTACGGCCTTGGCAATTTTTCATTGTAGGGATCCAAGGTAATCAGTAATCCCTAAGCAATGTTACTACTGTAGGTAGCGGTTTTCCTAAAGTAATACTACCCTAATTTCTTTAAGAGACACCATGAATATTTTTAGGCAGACAAAAGGCACTGAAAACTTTTGTTTTTATTACCAAAATTTATTAATTATGCCCATGAGAAGATTAAATATTTAAGATTTTTAGATTCATGATTTCTCTGTATTTTTCATAAAGAAAAAATTGAAAGAAGGTTACTACAATAGTTACATGCTATTCAACACATTTTCTGATTCTACTAACGTCTGATAGTTCCCAACACTAATTTAATCATGTCCATTTGTGTTTACAAACGGGTTGCTACTTCTCGGAATATTATAAATTTATATGTTCTCGAGCATATTTCTGGGGACATAGCACCACTTCCGTTTAACTATTTACTCACTCCTGAAGTAACATTCTTTTCGCGGAAACTTCTTGACCTTTATTTGTCAAGTTATACCATGCACATCCCATTTTAGGAAGTAATTTTCCTTATATGCTCAGTATGATTACATTGAATATTTTATGGAACGGTATGCTGTTTGCTTCAGTTGTTCCAATTGTACAACCTCAATGCTTATTTATGAGTATTTAATCGACCAAACTAAGTATATTATTTTTATTTGTGGATGGCGCTCTCTTTGAGTATTTTGGAACGCCAATAAATGGAAAAATTCTTGCTTAATGTTTCCATTATCACTTATGAGTACTTATTTAAATCGACCAAAATGTTGTTTATTCTATTTGCCTCTATGATATGATATGCGTTTTACTGTGTCCTTACGACATCGTTTACAAAATTTAGTAATTTTTCCTCATTACTCTGTATACTATCCCTGCAATCACTATTGGGCGCATCAAGAAATTTCAAGAATTAACATTATATTTATTCACTGTATGTCGCGGCGTATACACTCAAGCGGAATCATCACTAAATAGTATCTTTAATTTTATATTATAACTCTAAATTTTATGCGGTTATAATCTCCTATTATAAGTCGTGTTCCTGATTCACATCGATCAACTACTTGCTTCCTACCGAAGGGCTTTATCTATTAGGTAATGTGATGAGAGTCATATAATAGAAATCTCTCTCACTTCACCTTCCTCCGTAGTATATGATTCTCAACTAAATAAAATTAAAACAAATCGATTCTTATGGATACGTATTTTCCACGCACCAATTTATATACTGAGGCCTATAAGTTTCTTCAGACTCAGTCAAAATTAGTACGACTATAGTACTTTACTTTCAAATTCATTATGATATTTAGGAATAAACCTTTTTCTTGTGTCACAATAAATAATATTCCCAAATGAAATCGACCCGTAATAACCCTAGATATATTAACTTGCTGGTATTCTAGTGTATGTTTCTGGTGTAATGATACTATCAATCCTATATTGATCAGCACGAAACAAAATTACCCTTAATTGTTCAAAATGTGTTTCATGCACTCCTATTTCAAATTCCAATTTTAAATACTAAATGAGCCAATTTTTATTTGAAGCTCATATTTTCAATATATTTGTCTATTCTACGCAATTATGCAATAATGTGAGTTTTCCTCGTCTACTGTAAATATCATGAACGGGTTTTAATAATTAAATTTACGGCCCTACATTTAGATACATGTACCGGGTTTATTGTCTGATTGATAAATAAAATATGTAAATTATAGAATTCACAATCTGTGCTAGGATATTTCCCCAATTATCAAAAATAGATGTACGGAAACAATAAACAATTATGCAATACAAGCATAACTGTATAAAATTAAGTAGATGACTAATATTAAAATATAGTCACATGTAACATGATTTTTAGTTCCAAGTTATAATAAAAATAAAATTATTCCGTCTTACGATTGAAGATATATTAAAAAAATTTCAGCACAATCTATTGTATGCTGAACCACAGAATTTTTGAGTCTACAAATGTTATTACAATCCACGAGTGTATCTACTGAAAGTTGTTCGAATAATTTCGATTACCAATCCAATGGTGTCTAACCATTCTAATGACAGGAAAGTATTCTCTACTGAACCCGTTTAATAATGAATTCGAATGCCCACCAAGGCTTCTTATATTTCCAATAGACAGGATAGCAATATCTACCAAATCAAAATTAATTTATAAAAAACTAGCCAAGGCAACTAAGCTATCTTCAGTTACAGGAAAGTTCTTACTACCAAATTAACTTCAATTATGAACTTCTATCCAAGGTTTTCTTATATTTTTAATAACAGGTAAGCATCCACTACGGAATCTACAATTAAACGACTTCGAACGACTAACCATGGTCTACTAATATGGCTGACACAGGACCAGTTAATCCTAAGGAAATTCTTCAAAAAAAATAATTTCGAACACTCGCTTCTTGAAAGGAAATGTTCTTCTTTTAAGAAAACTATTCTATATACACGTATAATATTGTAATCTCAGATTTATATTGACATATCTTTAAGAGATTCTCACAATTAATTTATCATAATGCGTAAAGCAAACTACACACTAATTTATTGAACGTAGTGTCACCAGAATGAATTCTCCATTCTAGTCTACAATTAATATGAATTTAAAATCGCAAAAAAAATTCAAAATAAATTTAAAAATGACATTACGATTTATTTATTAAATATATATAAAAAAAAAAATTTTCCCTGGTATCAGATGCTCATTTAAATGCGTGAGTATGAGCCAATTTACAATTGAACTCAGCATATAACATTCAACTTATCTTCGTAAATTGATTTAAAAATAAAATTAAAATTCTACTCTATTTTAAACAAACTAAAGAGTGTGTCTTCTTTTTAAATATCACTCCGCCCATGAAATCCTACCATATCGCCCTCAATTCAAACGAATTTACGCGATAATAATAAATATTTCCCTATGGAACAGATACAATATTCATTGAAAACTTAATAAAAACAAAAATAAAATAATATTCTAAAACAATATACATAATTTCAAGGCTTAGTACACTTAGTAAAATGCACTACAACCAACCCCCAAAAAATTCCTAAAAAAATAATTATAGCATGAATTTATTTAAAAAAATAAAAATTACTTACCAAGAATTAAATATAACGGATAACAGCGGTTATCAGCAAGAGTCTTTACTGATTATAAAAATGTTAATAATTTATTGAACTAATGAATTGATTTGAGACTGATATATTTTTCAAAAGATTTGTCAAAAAATTCAATTTATTTTCTAAAAGTTTCTTCACACAGAAAAATTTATGTCTTATTTTATAAAAATACTTCAAGATTATTTCGTTTGTAAAAGCTTCTAGTAGGAGAACCTTGTCGGACAAGATTAAAAGTCA
>JAJNBT010233555.1:0-10445 GCA_028455955.1 Notopais sp. p TS-2021 | reverse complement strand
TATTTAGTATGGTATTTATGTATAATTTGACGAAAATGTACGATACTTATAGGACTATTATTATTCATTTTTAGCTCACAACTTAGCATGTATGGTACCATAAAATGAACACATTATGAATACAATATTTTCATTTCTTAAATAAATATTTACTAAAATTATTAGGCCTAATTAAAATTTATCTACTTTTTAAATAAATTTGAAACAAATTCCGAAGAATGATTCTCGAATACAAAATCGTTTTTCCTATTCGATTTTATAATCAATTATTTACGCTTAAATAGCACAACTGAATACGAACCATATTAGGAAAGTGTATTGGATTAAATGGTAAAAAACTATTGTCTATGTGATTAAACTATATTTTAAACTATGGGACTAATCTTTTGCTTTTAATATTCTAATGTCTGAGTACTTTTTATTTCTATGTCAATCTTTATTATAAATACCGTACATTACTTGATCGTAAGTATGTTCATATATTTTTGGCAACAATAGACTTGTTGAATTAATTTCATTTTTCAGAACATATTCATTGTACAAATTTTTGAATAATTGTCTATCTGTATTATAATTCTTCTAATAAATATTTATCATTTATCATTTATTAGCATCAATTTAATATTTTCAATGTTGATTCTTTATAAACAACAAATTTACATCTTAAGGAGAACTTATCTTATACACGACTGTAGATCTATATTCTAGAATCCATTTCCCTGGCTTGAAATCGACTCTTGAACTTAGTACTAAAGTGCCATAAATTGCCTAAGAGTTAAGATAACACTGGATCTATTTTAACGAGACAAAAGGCAGTCATTTATTTACTGTCACAAAGCATAGAAGATGCCCCCCATCTTGAACGATAATAAATTATACAATGTCTTAAGAAATTTGAAGGCAATTTATAGAGATTCTCGCGAGAGTACTTTTGAAACATTAAAAAAATGCAAACAGAACGACCATTAAACAGATTAGGATTTTACATATTCTATGCTTGAGTACACTAAATCTTTGATCTGCATGCGATTTTTACTTGAAGCCCCCAAAAATAATCCATTCTTTGTATCAATGCATTTAGTTTCAGATATGAATGAATTGAAAATATTAAAAGAATATCGAATTTTAGTCAATTACTCAGAACGTATTGGGCATCAGTGGAATTGGAAAGTCATTGTTATATATTTTTAAGATGTTTTTCTTTGCAAATTGACCATCAATGTAACTTTATTGCGGATTCGTGTTTATTTTATTGCATTTTGTATTATTGTTTATTATTCCTCACTATTTTGGTACAATTTAATTTCATAATATATTCAAATCAGGTTACGCTATAAATATAGACGATAAAATTTTATTAGGTACAGTATAAATACCAGAAATCTATTGAGAATTGCATGAAATCTACTGATAAAAATATCGCATATTATAATACTGCCAAGCATCCGAGATCTCAATAAATAAACAGAGCAGTATGAGAAAATAGTATTATTAAATAGCTAAAGTTTTTATTTATTACGAACGATATTTAACTAAGCATCATATATTCATTTTAATGGTACGTTAAATTTACAAAGTTAGCTAATTAATTTTGCCATAATATTATGTGTAATAATTAGACCATTTTAGATATACCGTATTAATGGTGAGCTTTTGAATAATAATTAAGTTTCAGGTGCAATATTGTATTAATTAATTAGAAAATTAAATAATTGATAAAACTTTATATCCAATTTATACTATAAACTAATTACTTAATATTTAATATGATATTTTAAATGTATATACTTCATTAACAAAAAATAAATTTATTATTTAGTTACTTTAATTATATATCATTGAACAAAAACATAAAAATTTCTTTGGCATATTGTCTGGATAACCTTGTCAAAAATGTAATCGACCAATAACATACTGTCATTTTCTAATAAACAGTAATGGAAATGGATTCCCTCGATATGGATCGATAATAATGTGCATACCTAAATACGACTCTTCTGTTTGACGATAGATTTCTTTAAATATGGACTGGGAATGACCAATCACCAAGTGTTTAACTGGAGTCACTTACATGTCATTTCGACAAATTGATAATAATAATATTATACGCCAATTACGATCGATTCCAATGAAATTTTCACAAATTTGTCATTGGGTCACATGATTCGAATATTAATGTTCTACATGAGTGAACTATGCTCCATTCACCGACAAATACTGGACATCCCCATATAAAGGAGTCCTAGTATAATAGAGACCAGATTCGTCAATGAGTCATGTCTCCGATAGTTTGGAGTTGTATAAAAGTTACAATTCCCCCACCTCAACCCATATTTTTACAAGGGGCCTTTGTATATTATAGGAAATATTTGACCAAATTCAATAACATTTTTACCAGTCATAAAGAGTAGTCAAATTTCACTTTGAAATATGTCCAAGTGAAAATTGCATTGATATTGGTTGTATCTGGCATCTAATACAGTATAACTCCTTTCTAGGTGATCAGGATGCATATTTCGCTTTTGTATTAATTAACCCAATGACCCTTCTGTGAAAATTTAATTTACATTGGTCATATTTTCCTTATAATATACACGACTCATTTTTATGGGGTGAGCCCCTTTATAGATGTAAGAAAGGTCATTTTGAAGCTTTTTGTAACTTTAAAGCGTGGGTCGTGACGACTCTTAACATATTGACCAATTTGTTAATATTTTAGGAAAAGGTCATACTGTACTGTCTATATTATTATTATGCAATATTTAGAAGGACATGAAAGTATGACTCCAGTTATAGGGTGTGGTTGATACCAGTCCATATTTAAACAAATCTGTGTTCTATTTATTATTTATTAAAATTCTTAAATTAAACCACTGTTTATGAAGAATTATTTTAATAAGTTTAAATTTGAAAATAAAAGTCATTTAAGACCACTACCTTAAAGAAAAACTTAGTTTATTCTGGATCTTCCGGAGGCAATTTGATCGATAAATTATTCAGTTTTCAATTCAATGTTTTACATCAAGAGAATTTTCCGAATTTCTGTTTTAGAAATGAACTTGAAACATTTAAATTTCCTTCGGACAAATAATTTACATATTTTCTTTGCAATATATAACATGGCAGGAAGAATTACAATTTACCTTTAATGAGCAGTTTTAAATAAAAGAATTCAGCATTTTCTAAAAAATGAAACCTAATTATTTTGTTTCTTGTAATCCGAATTTTATAGCTTTCAGAGTCTGTGTTATTGTGTAAGATTTGATCATTCCGAAGATCGCAAGAAAACCATTTGTTGGATTTGTTCATTTTTCCTTAATAAGGTAGCCAAATATTCAGTTAATATTCGTTGTATTTCTTGAATATATTACATAAATATTGGATTATTTTATATTTTGTATATTACTTTCTAAAATTGAATAGTTTTATAAAAAGACTCTAAGATTACATTAGTGGGAACAGATTCTATTCTTTAAAATGACTGAAAATATTTGTCTATAACTAGTCATTACAATATGACTGAATGTCTTGGGGTAGGATTTTATTAAATTTAATTTGTTACCTGTATTAGTTAGGTCATTGGAAACACAATATTTGATGTATAAAAGAATTCTATATTATTTGCATACAAATTTTACATATTTTTGAACATATTTTATAAATCTACTTCAGTCCAAAGCAGAATAAAATTCAAAACGGAATAAAATACAAAGCAGAATAAATTCCAATGCAGAATAAAGTAAAAAAACGAAAAACTAAGAAATGGATGTGTTTCCCATTGATCAGATAACCATTTTTGTGAAATGGAACAAGGGAAATTTAATTTGGAGATGTTGTCAGTCCTCTATGGACGATAGTTTCGGATCTAAGTTAATTGTTCTCGAATACAAAATAAAGAGATAATCATTTGTGACATAAATTAATCCTTTTTATGGAAGTTTCTTATAAAAATTTTCCCTTGAAATGGAAATTTATAATTTGTATTTACTGTTTCATTATAATATTTAAATTGGTGAAAATACTATTTAGCCGTTTAATTTTCCAGACTATAAATTGTATATAACTCATATCACACGTCTAGGAAGTTTATTAATAAATTCAATGATATTGTAAAACTTCCCAATTATATCTGTGACTTTTTCAAATATTTTTATCGGTGTTATGCTCTACTTGAAATGTCGAAATGCAAATTTCTTAAATTTTATCAGCAAATTTCAGACATAGGCAGTTGTCAGTTTTAGTAGATATTTTTTAAGTAATTTCAGATAATGCCAATAACAGATTTAAAAGCAGAAGATAAACTTATTCAGATTGGTAATAATGACAAATGTTTTAAATTACGTATTAAAGAAAGGGAGTCTGTCGAAATATATAAGCTCGTTTTTTTAAAGAAATGTATAGAAAGTTTTTAAAATATAAAACAATATTTTGAAATGACTGTATTATTTTGTCTGTTTCTTCCATACATGCAAAGAGTTTCTGCTTCTCTCTCTCTCCATGCTAAGAAAAATTGAAAGATTTTATTTATATTTGAAAAATATTTCTTTTTTACAATTTCTAATATTTATTTTTTATTTAATAGAAATTGAAAAATCTTATTTTTTCTGTTGTAAATATTTTTTCTTTTGGTCTACTCTGTCTCAGCTGGAAGTTTAGATTTCTTACGAGTAGAATTATGCAGTTTCATTTCATTTCATTTTTCAAATCCTCATTCTAGACCATTCTTATTCGGTCCATCTGATTCCATCTAGGCTAATGAAAAATAGCCAATAGGGAAGGGAAGAAATTCTCAATATTTATATAAAATTACATATTTTAGTCTGGTGTTCCCAATATCACGGTGAAATATGGAAGCAAAATGTTGATTTTGGAGATATATTCCTACTGCCGCAGTTTTATTCCGTCAATATTTCGAAAACGGAGACTGATGTCTAAAAAAATATGTATTTTATTAAAATGAAACAGTCCGATATTGACCAGACTCCAACATTCGTTGAATAATAAACTACATACATTTGATTTGTATGTAGGCCACTGCATATAGTTATAAACATATTACAATATAATTTATAATATGGAAGCATATATCTTAGTGTATGAATTACTGTTCAATAAATTGTATTTGAAAATAAAAAGCAGGACCATGCAAGAACAAAATAATTTTTCTTTATTCATTAAACGAACAATGTTTCGGACAATATATGTCCATCTTCAGTATACAGTCATAAATGTTTTTAATACAAACACTTAAAAAGACAAAATAAATTAAACCAATAAAAGTACGTGAGACACATTGTAGGAACAGTTAGAAATATGATTGCAAAAAATGAACAAAGAACAAATGAGAGGAAAGATTATAAAAGATTAGGCTATAAACAATTATACAGATGATTGATCTGTATTTAGGTTCGGCTTAAGAAAAATTATTCTTCTTGCCTGGTCCTGCTTTTTATTTTAAATTGAAGTTTTCTAGAAACAGAAATATACATCATTAATTGTATTCCTACATTAATATTTTATTTATTCAATTTACATTTTTTAAAGTTTATTTAAACAAAAATAATAATATCGAATTCGTAATATAAAGTAAACAACTATTGAATGAATAATAAATAACCAACCTACCGTATATCGTAGGCCGCATCCAAAATTTATAAAAAACAGATAATTGAATACTAGATTGTGATAGTTCATCGTACCGCATTATGGTCGGAATCGCTCTTTATATTCATTCGCAAATAAATTACTTCCACACGAAATGGGCCGTAATGTGTCATTTGCAGCGACGAGATGTTCTAGTTGACTCTTAATATTTGTTATTTTGCATTTACAGACAAATCCTCCTCCCCTTCATTGGTTGGAATAGAAGCAGTTTCCATATTCGGAGCTCTCATTGGTGGAATTTTTGTTTTCATTATTATTCTTGCAATTGCAGTTTATTCAATTAAGGTATGTCAATCGCACGGTTTTTTTAATTTATTTCTATCGATCCTATTTGCAAGTTTACTTATCAAGACTCAATTTGAGATTGTCAACGGATATATTGTATATCTTCTTATAGAAAAAGAAAAGGAATATGCGGCAAAATAACCCTCCGGTAACATCCGCATCTTCATCTGTCAATGAAATTCCTTCCATTGAGACTCCAACCGCGGAAATTGGCCAGAAAACATTACCGGAGGCGATACAGCAACAACATCATCACAAATACAAAGAACTTCACCAGCAGGAAGATTTAAAAATCGAAGACCACGATCGAAAAGTTGCTTCTATATTAGCCAGTTCAACGAAGGAATCGGATAAACGATCTTTGCTGAAGAAGAGGTCCAGTGATTACGATTTTACTTCTTCACTAAGACCGGAAGATCGGCCGCGGGTTACTTTTCAGGAAATTTCTCCTGAAGAAAGAAATAGATCTTCAACAACAGGTACAGTCGTAAATATACATTTTATTATTATATTTTACAGATTTATTTAGAAGTAAAAATAAACAAAAAAATCGATTATGATTTAGAATATTTTTAAAAAAGTAACTGAGACAAGATTTAATCAAGAATAGAATTTGAACAAAGGAAATTAAAATGCTATTAGATCATCACTTTTTCAATTTATTAAATACAAATTTTAACAGAAAATATCTTAAAATGTACAAACTTTCATTCCAAAAACTATATTATCACAGATTATATGAATGTATAACTGTCAATTTTCCCAACAGACCATATACATTGTCAAGACATTTCTTATAAAACAACATGATTTCTTGTATGGAAATTAAAAAATGGTATAGGACCTTAGAAATAATCTATGTAAAACTAACAAACAAAGAACAAGATATTTTACTCTAAAGGTACCTTTTTAACAGCAAATTTTATTATCCGATCAACTGAAATTACTTAAAAAATAGTTCCATTCCTATGAGAAAAATGTAATTAGTGGCTTCATTTATTTACTTGTAGATTGTTTATTCCTTTTCTAAACATCAAACAAAAGTAAATGAATGATATTTTGTATACTCTTAGCCTGCTATAGGATATTTAAAAAT
The DNA here is from genome assembly GCA_028455955.1 of Notopais sp. p TS-2021. Classification (NCBI taxonomy): domain Eukaryota; kingdom Metazoa; phylum Arthropoda; class Malacostraca; order Isopoda; family Munnopsidae; genus Notopais; species Notopais sp. p TS-2021. Next base: position 3,400 of record JAJNBT010233555.1, on the reverse strand, counting down.
TACAAAATACAATTTTCAGGAATCTATTCAAATAATATTATCATAATTTTGGTACAGCACCTTGACCCATTTAAATCAACAAGAACAATCTGGAAAATGCGACTTTGTTGAGAATTATTGAATTATTGTACATTAGAAAAGTAAATCCTAATCTCAATACGAATTTGAACACATAACCTCCAAATCTATTTTAAATTCATGTTTTTAATTTTTTATTATTTTAATATACATATATGTTTTAATAAAAGCATTGTTACCGTATATTTTTTATAAGGATTTCATAGCTAATCAATACTCTGCTGCCAAACTAGCATAATACTTTTGTTATGAATAAATTATCTCCTAAAGATGAGTCTATGACCCGAAACGTCGAGATAGAAAATGTATCTGGTGTCACTTTTCCCAATTAAAATCTTAGAAACGACCATGTCAATAATATATATATGTACAACCATCGGGAATTTGCTGTTTTATAATGGAAGAATTATAAGAAAGCATAGATACTGCTCTCGACACAAATTGGTCCAGGTTTTGCAACATGAATGGAATATTTTAACCATTGCAATATGCAACAAATAATGATTAGTTCCAATGCTAAAAACGGCAGTAATTAAGGTGACAGACAAAATATTAATAATTATTGAAAATATATATTTGTATATTAACATGTATTTCATTGTACGTATCTATATCCTTTAATGAAATAAAATATTTATCTCATCTAACCAAATCAATACATCTGATCAAGGCTGTAATTACATTGTCAGATATTGTCAGAATCAGAATGATTAATTTCAGAAGCAAATAAATATCGTTATAAGAATACTTGTCCCCGTATAATAAAATAGCCTAATCGAACGTAAATTATACCAGAGATGCATAAATTACGGTCACGATTAATATAAACATCATTGAAAGGAAGGAGGAGCACAATTTTATCGAAATTATTTTTGAAAAAGATCAATAAAAATATATATAATAAAGTAAATATTTATTTAACGAATTTTTATATATGTAAAATGTACAAGTTTTTAGTTGCAAGTTCATAAAATCTGTGGTGTTAAACATTTTCAGTCAGAAAATTTGTTAATTTGAAGATTTGTGTATTCTGTTATGTTAAAATGTGTAGTTATTAAATTGAAATTTGACGATTTCATAGCATATTTATATCTGCATAAGTCTTTACAGTCTAGTATTCATTCTGATTATTATAACCGTCTAATTTTATGCAACAAATGTATTTATATCATACATAAATAATTATAATTGTAGGAGACAGCACAAAATACATCAGACCATTAAGTCCAGGCACAAAAGTAGAAGACATTTGGGGTAAAGGATTTTCATCGAATGTCACCAGCGGAAGTCAAACTCTTCCGAGTAGAATAAGCAGAATAAAAAATAAACGGGTAAATATTTTTATCTAATTCTTTAACATCTGACATAATTAGTAGCAATTATAAGCAATATTCTGTAATTTGGAAATTAAGATTGATTTTTTAGGTTTTAAAGGATGAATTTAGGTGCTTGAACATATACATTTGATAAATTTATTCATTATTGAGACTTAAGTGTTGATGATAAAGGATAAATGATTATGTAGAATAGTTAGGTCCGTTACGTTATATTAATTGCATTATTAGGTACTTTAGCAGAAAAAATAATCATACATACTTATATTATTGATTTTAATAATTGATACAATTTAGAAATGGACCATAAGAAGACTAAAGGTCCTTGTTTTTCATCTAGTTTTAATGTTGTTGTATCCTAAATGAAGCCATTAAATATGTTTAGTACACTTCATGTTTATTAATGAGCGATTACTTTAACAATAGAAAAATGAATTTCAAAATATCAAATTCCGATAACTTTAATTAACCAACAAAGACTATAAAAATTCACTGATTGAAGAATACACAAAATTAGATGTATTATTTTAAGGCATTTAATTTATAGTAATTATAATGACCGAAGCTCATACGTGTTAAAAAGTACATTTGATCAAACACACAAGTCATCTTGGGTATCAATGTGGGATTAGATTACTTTTGGTTTAATCAAATTATCGAAGATAATTTTGGTAACACTATCAATTTTTTCGAATTAGTAAACTTTTTCAGACTATTCATTCCTAATAGTCCATTAGCGATATAACAACAAAGGCTCTAACTTGCCAGTACCTAAATTATGTACTAAATTAACCTAACCGTAAGTTGTATTGTAAAATAAATGAAAAAAATTAGATCAGTTACGACTTGCCTGCGGATAAATAGTTCGGTTACTGCCATTTTATTTAAAAACGATATGCATCCATTGAAAATTTTTAAATGGCTATTTGTTTCATAAATAATATACATAATCATTATTTTCTCTAATCTCCATACATATATATATATTGGTATTATACCCCATAAGGTCATGTGACAAAATAGCACGTACATAAAATGAACACTGAACCTAGATTAACTTAAGCTAACACAAGCTCTTTTGAACCATGCTATTTTGTTCATGCACTATATATTAGGTATATCCGATAATGGAACCTAATAGGTCTGTCTGCTTTAATTTAGAAATGATGGTTAAAAATGTATTTAAAAAATGTACAAAAAATTTCTAGAATACGAAATATGAAATAGTGGATTCAGTAAAACCTATTCCGTAAAACATTTATATTTAATTGTGTAAATCCATTTTCCATCAATTTAATACTTAAAATAAATATGATTTTTAAAACGAATTAAAAAAAGGAAATAACGTAAAACGTAAAAGAAAAAATGTAAATAAAATGAGGATTTCCCTTGAGTGAGAGGATTCTAAATAAATATATATTTACTTTCCATGGGTTTTAAGGAGATATTCAATGAAGGAGTACAATTTTATAACAAACCGCTATGAGTATTGATTTTAGTTTCGATTTTGGGCAGATTATTGTTTGTTGAAGATATAAAAATAAATTTAATTTCTGCTTTTCAGTGTACTCAAAATTAATAAAATTCTTCATTAAAATATTTTTTTTTTTTATACAAAAAAATGACTAAATTTTATATTATATTTCTTATTACAATAAATATTTCAGGGTACAACTGTTGATGATTTAGAAACCAGACCTCCTGATCTAGTCAGTTGTTCTTCATCGCCTCCTTCACCCGCTCCTCAAGATTACTCATCTGATCTATCCTATAGGAGTGAATCTCTTCTTCTTGGGGAATTGGTAGAATCTGTCCAATCTAAGCCATTTTCTTTGCTATCTAAGCGAGAGAGTATAGTATGAGATAACATATTCTATTATAAGCAATTCAATCTACCAATATAGAGTACAACTATTGAGTAAATACAATCGAACAAGATAAAGTAATACTGTGTTATTAAAACAAATAAAATATAATAAGATACAGTA
>JAJNBT010233419.1:0-10217 GCA_028455955.1 Notopais sp. p TS-2021 | reverse complement strand
TATGAATTTTTTGCCATGCTATAAGATAGGAGTTTACCCTCTTTACATCAATTCTCTTTGGTAATACTATGAAACGATTCTGTTTTTAGTTAATATTTTTGTATTATATGATCTAAATAACTATTTTTTTCGTTAGTATCACCAGCTGATTCCAACCGGTGCATGACATTAAATAACTGTAAATGGGTAATGCGAGTTTTGATAATCGATTTTTATTTTTTTACATTTCACACATACAAAAAGAAAAGGTTTTTATTTTGGCTGCAATTTCGCTCCCCTAGTATTTATTTTTGGGGCTTTTTGTCACCTGCAGGGATGATAATGCCTCGTTGGCAAATATTGATATAAATTGTTAAAATTCTTCGCTCTTTGAGGCTCAAACATAGGGGATATCACAAGGTAGTTATAATAAATATTATTAATGTTCGTAATTTGAATCAAATATGAGGGTGAACAAATCTCAATTAATCTAAGCAACAACTCCGAATATGGAATATAGTTTAAATAAATCCAAAAAAATAAAAAGGTGCATCTTCCATTAGTTCTCTAGGAACGAATCTGTTATGTCAAGAATGAAAAGTAAAATTTACGAATGAATTAAATCAAACTTCTTAGAAATTTCGTTGTAAGAAACACATAGACAACATTACAATTTAATATATAGAGTATATATATATAGTTCGTAATTTGTGTTGCATAAGATTCTAGAATAAAACTGAAAACACTATTCATTGATTGTTGATATTTGCAGGTATTCACTTATCGGTGGAGCTACACACATGTTTTCTGTTGATGAAGATTCGGGAGTAATTAAAACCAGAGATTATTTAGATAGAGAAGTCAATAACGAATACTATCTGGACTTAGAAGCTAAAGATTCCTCTCTCACAGAGCCAAAATCAGCAACCACAAAGGTAAAAATTCATAGATAAAATATACAATAGGAATATTTTTCACTGATCAATATTGTGACACTTTTCTGATAATTATATCTGGGTATTTATTCAATAATTAATTATTTTAAAATTTTGTAGGTTGCTATAACTATTACGGACGAGAACGATAATGGGCCAATATTTAATCAAGATCACTACACAGTCTTTATCCCATCTCCAACATTGACAGGTAATATTTTTGGTTTGACAGTGAGTCAGTTTTTCTCATGATGTCATAAAATAATTTTAATTCTTACTCCTCTTTTTTTATAGGAGACTTCGTTTTCGGAGACGCAGCATCTGATCCTGATGAAGGAGAAAATGGCAGAATCATATACCATTTATCTGGTCATGATGCTGACAAATTTGATCTTGATCAATGGAAGGGAATAATCAAAGCGTCGACCGAGCTGAAAGGAGAAAATTCGTATGATATCACTGTAGGAGCTCAGGACTTCGGCTCCCCACCTCGGTCATCTAGCACGATGCTGAAAATTCATTTGAAACCAAGCAATCAGTTTCCAATATTCGAGCCCGTGGATAAGACATTTAGCTTCAATGAAGACGCTCGCGGAGAGGTAGTTACAACAGTGAGGGCTAATTCTCCTAAAAATAATTTGGCAATAAATATACAGTACCGTATTGCTGGAGGAAATGTAGGTCACGCTTTCGCAATAAATGAAAATACAGGAGAAATAACAATTTCTAAAAATGGCATCGATTATGAAGTTCTCAAACAATACGAACTATATCTTTCTGCCAGCGATGACGATGATCCACCACTTGCATCTACCCTCTACTTGGCAGTAAACGTATCAGACTTTAACGATAATGCTCCAGTATTTTCATCTTCTATTTATAATGCGTCACTAATGGAAGATCTCTATCCACCACAACTTATCACCACTGTTTATGCTTCAGACAAGGATTCTGGTGATAATGCTCAAGTCTACTATAAATTGCTTAATACAGGGAGAGTTTCAAATATTTTTTCTCTAGATACAGAAACAGGTCAAATTTATACCAAAGTAAGACTCAAAAGAGAAGAAGTTGATCGATACGAACTCAATATAGAAGCCATAGACAAAGGATCTCCCTCAAAAAGCGGATCTACTACTGTCATCGTGATTGTCGAAGATAAGAATAATAATCCACCAAGATTCACTCGACTGTTTAGTGTGAATGTGACTGAGAATTCCCCAGTAGGAACTTTTGTAATACAGATAACGTCGAGTGATCGCGACATTGGAGATAATGCCAATGTTTCTTATAGTTTCACGGACAATCCAGACAACAAGTTTCGCATTGATCCCATCAGTGGCAATGTAACAGTTGCATCTCCCATTGATCGAGAAAAAAGAGATGAATTTGCTCTCAAAGTATCCGCTAGTGACGGCTCTTGGAAAGCTGAAACTCCATTGACGATAACTGTTCAAGATGAAAATGATAATCCCCCAGCGTTTGGAGAAGAATATTATGAATTTAATTTTCCTGAACTGCAAAGATCTGTAGTATTTGTTGGTCAAGTTCAAGCTTTTGATAAAGACAAACATGGACCTAACAGTGCCATATCATTTTTCCTGAAATTTCCTTCAGACTTCTTTAGTATTGATTCAGTTAATGGAGAAATCTTATCTAAACAAGCACTTAAGTACAAGCATACCCTAAAAGGACCTTCTCCCGAAAATCAGTATCACTTGGTAGTAGTCGCTTCAGATAATGGCAAACCGCCTATGTCATCAGAAACTACGATCTTGATTAATGTAGTTGATGCAAATAACAACCAACCTTCTTTCGAGAAGAACAAGTACTTCTCACCAGTTCCAGAAAAAGCAGAAATCAATCAAAATATTATTCAGCTAAAAGCAACTGATGAAATTGATTATGGGATCAATGCCCAGATTTTGTATACAAAGAATGGGGGTAATGGAACTGATTATTTCTCTTTGGACACTAAGACTGGATGGATCAAATTGACACGAAAAATCAATGGTAAAATTGGAACACATTTTGTACTTTTAGTCAAAGCAGAAGATCGAGGTGTACCCCCTCTATATGATCAAGTTCCTGTTACCTTTATTGTGACAGGTGATAACAATTATCCACCGAAATTCACAGCTAGCAGTTACCAATTAAATATTGCAGAGAACGAAAAACTTGGAGTTGCAATTGGAACCGTCTCAGCATATGATAAAGATGCGGGTCCAAATGGTCAAGTACAATATGCTATATCAAGTGGAAATGAAGCAGAAAAGTTTGCAATTAATGAAAATAATGGAGAGATAACGATATTAAACCCTCTCGATTATGACTCAGTTAAGGAATACAGATTGAACATCACAGGACAAGACTTGGCATTTGAACATTTATGGTCTACTGCTGTTCTTACAATTTTGCTAACTGACATCAACGATAATCCACCAAAATTTGATGAAACTGGATATAAGGCTTTTATACCAGAAAACTCAGAGAATGGAACAACTGTGTATCACCTCAATGCCACAGATATCGATTCTGCTCAAAATGCAATTATAATGTATAATATAATTGGAGGAGATGGTCAGAGTCATTTCATTATTGATTCTAAAACAGGAATAATAATATCTAATACAGTTTTCAACTATGAAGATAAAAGTAGTTACACACTGACGGTGATGGCTTCTAACCCAGATTCCAGTCAACGAAGCTCTGCAAAAATACAAATTTATGTCACTGGGAGAAACGAGTTCTATCCTAAATTCATTCAGCCAGTTTTTCAGTTTACAATTTCAGAATCAGCTAGAATTGGTACGTCAGTTGGAACCGTACAAGCTACTGACAATGACAAGGGAGATGATGGCATTGTGTATTATTTATTAGTTGGAGCTAGCAATGACAGAGGTTTCCATATTGAAGCTTCATCCGGCATTATCTCAGTTGCTCGAAATCTCGATCGAGAAAGTCAAAATAGGGTCGTGCTAACTATAATGGCCAAGAATTCTGGTAGCATTCTTGGCAATGACACTGATGAAGCTCAAGTAAATATTGCCATTCAAGATGGTAATGATCCTCCAATATTTGAAAAACCTTATTATAAAACCTATTTAAGTGAAGGCACAAATGTTGGTACTAAAGTTTACACTGTTATTGCTTTCGATTCTGATGTTAGATCAGAAAACAATCAATTCACTTACAGTATAATTGGAGGCAACTTCGGACAAGTATTTAAGGTAGACCCTCAGACAGGTATTATCGAGACTACTGCTCAACTTGATAGAGAAACAATTCAAGTTTATAATCTAACTGTTGGTGCTATTGATAATGGTGTCCCTGCTCAAACGGGAACTACTCTAGTCCAAGTAGTCCTTGAAGATATAAATGACAATGGACCACAATTCGATTCACTTAATATTATTGGATATGTTGCAGAAAACGAACCAGCCATGACATCAGTGATGACATTGAGTGCGTCTGATCCAGATTTACCTCCTAATACGAATCCATTTTCATATTTTATTATTGGTGGAGAACACAAAAACTTCTTTTCAGTTGAAGAAAACACTGGAACCATAAAGACTACAAGAAGCATTGATCGAGAAACTACTTCAGAACTTAATTTCAGAATCGAAGTTCACGATGGTGGCAAGCCGAAAATGAAGTCCGAATATCCTGTAAAAATCATTATACTCGATAAAAATGATTCACCATCTACTCCTAGAACAGTAACTGTCAAAGTTTTAACTTTCAAAGGTGAATTTCCAGGAGGTAAAATAGCTGATGTGCATCCAAATGATGCTGATACCTCTGGTCAGTATTCCTGCAAAATAATCAGTCAAGATTCCTCTATATTCTCCATTCCGAATGCTTGTAACTTGCATGTAAGCAAAGGAGTTCATGATCATTCTTTCACTTTGCACATCTCTGGTAGCGACGGACAATTTAAAAATGTTACATCTAAAGTCGAGGTTGATTTTGAAGCTTTTGGAAATACAAGTTTAGAAAATAGTCTTGTGATACGTCTTTTGAATGTTAGCTCAGACAAATTTTTGCAGTTTTATTATAAATCCTTTTTGGCTTCTGTAACTCGCATGTTTCCTACAGAGTTGATTCATATTTATGGTATTTCTAATGTAGCATCACACACAGATGTAACAATTGCAGCGGAGAATTTAACATCTGATGATTATTTAATACCTTCTAAAGTGGTGAAAAAATTGAAACAAAAAGAAAAAGAACTAAGTACATCTTTACAAGGACTTAAATTCATTATAGATTATGATCCATGCAATTCGAGTCCATGTGAAAATGAAGGTATCTGTTCAAATAGTATTAATGCACATGATGAAACAGAAATTACTGATTCACCAACACTTGTTCTGACATCATCATCAATAAAAAAAGAAGTCACTTGCAAATGTGGTCAAGGATTCACGGGTGAAAAGTGTGAATTACGTCAGGATCCTTGTTCTCCCAATCCATGTCAATTTGGAGGCTCTTGTTCAAAGCGAGGATTCCACTTTACATGCACCTGCCCTCAGTCCCGACAAGGTCTTACGTGTCAAGATGATAAGACAAACAAGTGTGATAATAACCCTTGCAGAAATGGTGGTTCGTGCCAGACAACTCTGGAAGGTGATTTCTTTTGCCTCTGCCGTCCAGGTTTCAGGGGAAATAAGTGTGAACTGGAAAGTGAATCGTGTAGACCTAATCCATGTCAAAATGGAGGCTCTTGCGTATCATTACGACCAGGTTACAAATGTGCATGTGCTACTAATTTCTATGGGTCACATTGTGAAAAGTCATCATTTAGTTTTGATGAGCTTTCTTTCATGACATTCCCTACTCTTGACTTGACCACCAATGATATTTCCATCATCTTTTCTACAAACAAACCTGATTCTCTCTTGGTTTACAACTACGGTGTTCAGACTGGGGGTAGATCTGATTTTCTGGCTATCGAAATAAGCAATGGAAAACCTAAATTCAGCTATGGAGGTGCTCGAACTGAAATCACATTTGTTATGGTTGACCAATATATTGCTGATGGAAATTGGTACAAATTGACTGCAACACGTAATGGTAGAGCGATATCACTCAGCGTTGCTCAATGTCCAAATACTGGTGAAGTATGTGAGGAGTGTGAACCTAATGATTCTTTGTGCTCTGCAAGCAGTACTGGACATACACGGTGCGTATTGAAAACATAAATTATAAATTAATAATTTTTCTTTTAATATACTTAATATTTTTTTACAATATCCTAAGTAAGATTTACTATTAATTTAACTGAAATTGATTATTTGATAAAGTATATTAAATATGCCAAGGCTATGTTTTAGATTTCGATGAAGTATCTTTTTTCCTAATGGTTATGTTTTGTTCCTTAGAAGTCTAAATTTCAACAATGAACCAATGTATTTGGGTGGAGTAATGACTGTCGATCCTATTCAAGAAAGACCAAACCAAGTTTTTGCAGATGATTTTATTGGATGCGTCCAAGAAGTGTCTAATAACGGAAGACCTCTCAATCTATCTGGACCAATTCAAGTAAGAATAAGGTTCTATTTATTTATGAGCGTAAATTGAAAGAGTAATTTTTGTTCAGATATTTGATTGATATCTATTTTATTTTAATCAAACAGAAACGAGGGATATCAGATGTTTGCAAACGAGTGAGTAATGTGTGTAATCCAAATCCTTGTGGTAAAGGTGGCCAGTGTCTCGACAGATGGTCAACTTACATGTGCGTATGTTCTAATGGACTTCTTTCCCCAAATTGTGACACTGCACTTCAATCAATGACGTTCGATGGGGAAGCATATTTAGAATTCCTAATAACAGAAAACCATCGGCGCAAGCAACTTCTACCCTCACTGTATCAAAGGCATTCCAGATGGGACAGACATTCTGTTTCTAGGTCTCGTCGGCAATTGACTCCATTGCCTTCCAAAACATTATCTTTTAAATTTAGGACACTGGAAGAAAGTGGAGTTCTTTTCCATGCTGCTACTAACACAGATTTTACATTAGTGGAGATCCAAGATAGTCATTTAGTGTATACTTCTAAATTGGGAGCTAACAAACCAATGAACATGACAATTAAGGACCATCTAGTGGGAGATGGTTCTTGGCACAATTTCACTCTCTTGTTTGAAGATCAATCTTTAAAAATAATGCTTGATGGATCCGTTGTAGGAGAAGAGCTTTTAATTTCATCTGTCCACGATTTTCTAGATGCATATTTAACTTCTTTAACACTTGGACATGCTCCATTCTTCTCAAGAGATGCAGAACATGGCAAAAAGGGTAAGAATATATTTTGCAATTGTGTCTGATTAAAATTCTTAACAACTTGAAATATAATGATTATTTTATTGCTCATTGATTAATATTGATTAAATAAAATAGCTTACTACGCCCAATTTATTTAAGTTCATTTATAATTTTCAATTTCTTCCAGGATTATATGGATGTATGTCGATGTTCAGTGTGGATGGTGAAATTCAACCTTTTAATGGCACTGGATCAAGTGTTGTTCTGAGAGCAGTGCCTCACGGTGCCAAGTTTATACCAGATTGTGCAACTATCATAGGAGAAGCAGCTGCTGCAAATCCTCTCTCTATTGGAATTATTCTGGTGATAGTTTTCTTCACAATCCTCTTTATCATCCTATTGGGATCGTTTATTGGATATAGATTTAGAAATCAATCTAAAAAAGAAAAGGATGGTGGTCATGTATATCAAAATGGGTCAGCACTTCTTGCCAATACTTCATCGGATTCTGGTAGAACTCCCCAAGACTCAGGCTATGTAGAAAGTGCAGAAATGACTGACGATGTTTTACGCTCTCATCTTTCACAAGATATGGCAACCAAGAAATATAAAGATCACGACCGACCACAACGTCCCGATATTATTGAACGTGATGTAATCAACAAATCTCCAGGAGGAATGCTAAAAGTTGATGACAATCCTCACGGAGACTCGATGGGTGGTATGGGGCACATGCAAGACAATGACCAACCTGAACATTACGACCTGGAAAATGCATCTTCTATTGCCCCATCGGATATTGATATCGTTTGTCACTACAAAGGATACAGAGATGGAAATGTGCGAAAATATAAAACAAATCCTCATGTGCCAGGATACCACAAACATAACCATAGACATTCCCCACACAATTTCCCTAACACCCCTCACAGGGAAAGTCCTAGAAATATATTAAGGCAGAGTCCTAATCCTGTCGTCCCGAGAGAATCTCCTTCGGTTCTCAAAATGCAATCTACGCCTTTGGCTAGATTATCTCCCTCGTCTGAGTTATCCCAACAAACACCACGGATCTTGACTCTACAAGATCTTAGTGGGAAGCCTCTTCAGACGGCGTTACTTGCCCAAGGGCCAGGCGTTAAAGACGTTATGTCTAATAGTGAGAGATCATTAAATTCTCCCGTGTCCCATTTATCTCAGTCATCAGGATCCATACATGCTTCCTCCCAGTCTACGAAGAAGAAAAAACATGACAATAGCATTGGTTTAGGATTAACAGCTGATGAAATTGATAGACTTAATTCCAGACCTAGAAATTCTTCTCTTTTGACTACATTAGACGCTGTTTCATCATCTAGCGAAGATCATCAGAGAAAAGAAAAGCTAGCAGAACTGCTAGAAGCCAATACCGAATTGTTAGAAGCTAATGATTCTTCTTCAGACGAGTCCGGCAACGATTCGTTTACATGTTCGGAATTCGAGTATGATAACAACTATGAGAAGGTCACGCGCGATTTTGGCCCGGGCACCATGATCTTCAGTAAGCTAGCAGAGGTTGACAACGAAAATGATCATGACAACGAATCTGCCAAAAATTACGATGGGTTTGACTCGTTCCGAGGGTCGTTAAGTACACTAGTGGCTTCAGACGATGATTTAAGCAACATGAGTTCTTATAAACCTCCGAATGGTTCCAACTTTGGTTGGGATAACTTATTAAATTGGGGTCCAAATTACGAGAGTCTTGTAGGCGTATTCAAAGATATAGCAGAATTACCTGATAATAATGTAAATGGTAGGATAAGTAATAGGGGCACTCCCAAACCCAGTGAAGAATATGTATAGCATCAGACCCAATAGTGAATAAATTGACTTATGTTTTTGTAAAAATCCATTTGTACAAAGTTGTTTTATGTGTATAATCAATGTTATTTAGTTGATGCAAGTTTGAACTCAACGTATGTAAACGTTTTTTTGTAGATAAAGAATTTCGAGTGCCAAAAATTAGGAGTACCTTAGAGAATCCTTGTAAATAGTCTTAATCGATGGCATTATATTTTGTTACTGTAAATAATCAGATGCCAATATTTTATTTATTGGTGATATACATCTAGATTTACGAAAGCTTTTCACCTTTCTACTCATAGTAATTTATGCTTACGTTAATTTATTTGTCCATACTGTAGTGTGCAATTGTGAATTCTTAGTTGCCAAAGGATATCCTAATGAAAATTACTTTTTCGATTTAAATCATTTCTTTATTTATTGTTAATTTAAAGTCTAATTGCAACTGTTATATGTAATTTCATTGCAACGATAATCTGAAACTTGAAACTAATGTAAATAAATTTGTAAATAAAGGAAATTTCCCCATTTACTGAATTATTAAAATCATCAAGTTACGTCGATTATTGCTAGAACGAATTATTTATTGTGTATATTTGCCATTGTGATTCCTCAAGCTCTGTAAATAAGCTCTTTGTGTAATTAAAATTTTCATATTGACTATTCTCAGTTTTTCATTTACCATATTTGAAATGAAAATTAATGAAGTAGGTTGCGTGCTTGACTCTGCATCTGGAGACCGCTAGTTCGAGCTTTTCTATGCCTCCGGTTATGATGTAATTGATCTATACTGAGAAATTTAAAATAATTTAATATTTATTTATTTTGCAAATCTTAGTATAAATATCTTTTAAATTGCAATGCGGTATACAAATAATCACGCCATTGAGCATTCAAAACCTACAATGAATATTTTGTAACAGAAAGATGTTCCAGAAATAGATAAAGTGAAATTAAAATGCTTCGAAGAACCATTGCGTACGAAATTCAGGTTAAAAAATATTACTGTTATTATCTTTTAACTTAGAAATTGAGAATATATTTACTATTAAAACATTTAAATTATAAGAAATTGAAAGAAAACAAATTGTAACAAAAATGTATATAAACTTACATTGAAAATAAATAAAACCTTCTTCTGTAATTACAAATGAATTTATAAAATATATATTTTATACATATCCTGAT
>JAJNBT010233347.1:0-10308 GCA_028455955.1 Notopais sp. p TS-2021 | reverse complement strand
CTCCCCCCCCCCCTCTAATACCTGATTATATTACATGTATATATATAGGTGAAGTATGAACAATATCAATGAACTTGTTTCATATTGGTCAGTTGGTAAAAGATGTGCCTAACAATTAAAAATTGGTCCCCCTACTCTAATTAATGCTGCCAAGTATGACCAACTTGAAGATTTATATACAAAAAGACCACCCTAGAAAGAGCCCCCATTAATATATTATTGCCCAGCTATGACCAATTTTAATGAAACTTTCAGATTGGGCAACCCCTATCCAGGGTCAGCTACTTTTGCTGTTAAATTCCAAATATCAAATATTAATTGGAAAACTTTCGACGAAAACAAAGGTCACATTTTTGAAGAGAAATGAGAAGAACATAACTCTTTCGAGCTTATATAAAATTGGCAGATTTTTCGATATTGTTTATCCTAACATTATCCAATATCACTGAGTTATAGTTTTTCATTCGTATAATTAACAAGTAGAATATATTTTTGATTAGTTTAATAGCAATTTACAGTTAATATTTGTTGTCAATGTTAATTAAGCAAATCCAACGCATATTTCATACTAAATATGTGTACAAAAATGTGCGAGTAAGTTAATCATTATTTAGATATTATATATATATAATATATATAAAATAATCACGATCCTTTAATTATATCGGTACATACGTGGTTCTTACAAAGTTAAGTTCCTCATTTTTGTTTTTGCAAGATTCCGAGTCTTCTAATTAATTCAATTGGAAAATAAATTAGACTTAGAAACTTAGTCATTCGACAGAAAATAGATTTTTAAGCGAGCATAAATCCGTATTCGATCAGTATTGATCAGAAAAAGACTACTTGGACGAAAAAAAGATCCATTCTTTGTCGAAAACGAGATTCATGTCTAAAAAACGTTATTTGTATTAATTTTATAAATATCGTAATCTCAAATCAATATATAATGAAGTTATAATTTAATTCTATGTTGGTAGAATCAGCTACTCGCTCCATTTTGACTGAGAAGATAGAAAACTGTAATTCTGACTGAATATTCTTACTCTATAGTCGACTGATGGATAAGTAATGAAGAACAGATAAGAAACGAGATCTCCGCCCCCATTATCCAGATTGCGTACAGATTAATTTGTCTAAATGAACAGAATCTCCACGGAGTAATTTCCATTCTGGTCTCAACTATCGATCATATCTGTGATTTATGTCGCCATCAAAGGCACTAACTAGTCAGTGGCAACGACGATCTTACACAACTGTAGCGTATATATGGATGCATTTTTTTCTGTAATGTAATTGATGAGAAGCCTTCGTTATTACTCCGTGTGTGTTTAGATATACTACATTATAAGTGCCATACAAACAATATGCAGGGCAAAAAGTGTGCGAAAAATGTCCTATTATTATATTGTTTGATTGGTGAATTATTCTAAAGATAAATATAAGTCCAAGTGGGAAGCAGATCATTTCTCAAACTTATTTAATTAATTATGTAATGTCTCCACTGTCTGTTTTCTATAACGTATATTAGTTATATATAATATATACCCTAAAATAACGACAGACCCACACTAATATAATGGACCAATTAGAAATTATGGACAAGATAGGCACTATAAAATAATATTTAAGTAATTTATAATATAAAATATTGTAAATGTTGTAAATGGACCACATAAAAAACCATTATTAACTTAGAAGATGAAGGTATAACCAGAACATTAACTATATTTTAATCAAAAATTTGTGTAGTTATAGCTAATTTAAACTTTGATTATTTCAAAAACATTTCACCCCAATTTGACAATGGCTCGAATATGTAAAAGCTAAAATATTATAAATATAGTCTAGAAAACAAACAAAAAAAATTATAACCAAAGAACCCAACAAATTAAATAAAAATAAAATCGTTATATAAAAACAAGTAAAAACAATAACCTTAAAATCAATTAATTTACAATGGGCAGAACCTGATTCATTGGACTATAAATAATAACATGAATTTGACGCATGAGTGCATTGACTACTCAGAATTTATCATAAATTTGAATGTTACTTTTATGTAAATAAAAATAAATTCTCGAAACTTAAATTGAATAATTTGAATACAAATATTTTGTGTATCAAACGATTTAATAAAAAATGCGGATCAATTATTATACGTTACGAGAACAACGTCTCATCATCAGTATCTACAAAAAATAAAAAATATATACGAAAATGCAGGAGTAAAAGCATTTAAATTAAAATCATACAAGAGGTGGTAAGTGTTAACCCAACCCTACATAACCAATTTAACATAATAAATGATCCTCGTAGCCGTCTTTGTCGTCACCTTTATCTTACAAATAAGGTTAAAAAATACATACTTGTAATATAATTCTTCTCATTGATAAAATAGAAAAAAACACAAATAAATGTTTCTCAAAATTTTCAATTTATGTGACTTAGATAAATACGACTGTATTCTAAATATTTATATGATATATATTTCTGGAATAATTATTATTAACCCAAAATAATTAAGAAGGTATTTTTAACATTATATTGAGATCCAAATTCAATAGCTTTATTAAGTTTCGAGGTCCTTTTTCTGTAATTTTTATCATTTTATAACTGATTTATAAAAAGTTAAAGTATACAATCATCACATCAGCTGCATTATGGTTTTCTTGGAAGTCTTGCAGTTTTCCATAAAATCTTTTAGAAAATTTTTAGAAATAAATTTTAGATGTGTGGTCAGTATTATGGATATCAGTAAGAAAAATTAAATGGAGCACAATTAATCCTTTTTAAAAATTAATTATAAAATTATTAATTGATATATGAAAAATGAAAATTGGAGAAATATATTTAGAAACAATAATAATGTAATGACTATTTTTCTATATGTCATAAAATAATTTGGCTACAAAGGAGTCTTACCAAATTATTAAGAAAATTTGGAATGTTTCAAATAAAAGTTTCAATTAAAATAAGTAAAATTAATCAAGCCAAGAGATTATCTTTTATTCCAATATTTGAGTTTCAATCTCAAACCAGTCATGATGTAATACAAAAATTGCCTACAAATCTACATAGAAAAAATTAATTATCACATTATTCAAAATATTTTCACCATACCGTCAAAAATAACCTCCACATCAATTATGTTAATATCATTTATGACTTATCCAAAAAATTAACTTTGAAGTGATTCAATTATTTTATTCCAGCTAATAATTTAATTTCACTCTCAATGTTATTTTTTCGAGAGATTTAGTACTGATTTTCCATTGTTGGATCGTCTTCTTTATATTTTATTTTTTTATCTCATAAAGTATAAACTTCAGGAAAGCGTTTGATTCTATTAACTATACCGTTTTGATTAAAAAAAACTTGAGAGGACAGTATCAACTTCTTTAGAGTCATCAAAATCATAATTATTCAGTTAAATTTAGCATTTTTCACAGGGGTCTTGCATGGCACCTGTTTTGTTGAAGTATATACTGATCTTATAATAGAAATCTTATTGGTTGGAGTAATGATGATTTTAAATACTCGATTTCCTTTATAAACTGCAAATTATTTATGTTCCGTAAAAAGTGGAACTGTTTGTGTATGAAAATATATGAAAGCCATTTGGAAAAAGTTAATTCCTTAATGTCTCTGTGCCATTTATTACGCATTTGTTTACTCTGTGCTCTCTTAGGGAATAGTAATTATAAAAGAAGGCCATTTGGGTAATTCTGGACGAATTAACCGTGCGAAAGATACAAAAACATAATTGTATACCATTTATTTAGTATATTCTTTACTACACAGTCCATATATAAGCAATTATATATAGCTTAAAATAGAATATAATTATGATATTATCATGAGTTCAAACTACTTTTTATGACTGCCTGCTTTTAAATTTCAATTTCGACTCACAACACAAGAATTTGTTATGAGCTTCGGCCTGTATTCTTTAGAGTTGTCATTGAATTAATGCATCTTTAACTTTAATCACTTTTAATCGAGTTGTCAGTTGTCACAGATGAAATATTAAGCAATTGTAGTTTATATTCTTCTGTTATTAAATAGTTTCTTGCATATTTATAATTAATGCTCAAGAGGAAATTTGATTCCTGGTATAGTATTTTAATCCATTCTATTACAAAATTCAAATTTTCAATAGCCTGATACTTATTTTTAGATTTTGTATTCATGGATAATCTCTGCATTGTAGAAAATTTGTAACTGCATTCTCATACTTTAAGTTTGAAATCGAAATATCGGGAATCAAAATAATGTTTCATTTAGTCACATTTTATTCATCAAAATTGAAGTTTCCTTTACAATTCTGAAAGAAATAAGTATACACGCATAACTACATTACACTGAGAGAAATTCATTACAGACATTTAATATATTTAATTTGTTTAGAATAAGTTAGAACACTTACGGTATATTGCGTCCCCCTAGTGCACTTCTTCCTTATTCCTTAAGTAATATATGTAAATTGGTTAATACTAGAATTGAAGATAATTTTGTTTCAAAATTGAACTATGAAATATATAAAACAACTGGTACATATTAATTGTAAATAACAACGAACATATGGCTACATTCTTTTGGGTATTAGTCCTAATTAAGAAGCGATACCCGATTCCTTGAATACATATGCAATTATGCACTTCCAAAATCGAAGAAAGTGACATTTTGTTGTCAGGTTCCATGCAATTAATGAATAAAATAAGGGTGTTACCCATCAAGTTCAGGAGATCAAGTTACGCTAAATTTGTTATAATTGGAAAAACACATCTTCTAACCCCCTTAATATAATATGCTTTTGTACCGTTATGTTCCAGAAGACATTAGTTTTTTTATTTTGCAACTGATAATGAAAATATGAACAGTTTCGAATATTCTCAATTTCTTCAAATTGTGATAAGTGATAAAATAGTAGACATATAGTGTATCAATATTTTCAATTGTTACTTTCTTCCAGCTATTAGTAAATGTTACATGTTTATTATTTCCCAATAGACTGCCTACAATTTATGACAAGCCCAATAGGAATTGTTTCCATCCATAAAGCGATACTTATTTCGATACAGACTGGGTGTTCCCGTCACGGTACCACTGCCGATTAGATTCGAACTCATAAATGTCAGTCTTAAGTTCCACTTTCAAAGATCTCTACTAATTATGCTAGCATTGTTTGCATATTCTATACTTACTCTTAACATAACTACTAAATTAAAAGCACAAAATTTTTGCAAATTAATTATCAGAACAAAACATATTTATAGAAATATTTGTCAAATAATATTTTTAAGAATGTGTGTCAAATTATTTGTGTGAAAATATTTTGAGAAAAATAAAATTCAAAATATTTTTACAAAAAACGTTTTTATAAAATTATTTTACTAAATATATTTCTGTGTACATATTTACTTTGAAAAATTTTCATTAAAAATATATTTTATGACACTATTGCATTTATAAATATTTTCATGACCCTATTGCATTTATAAATATTTTCAATACCCTACTGGATTTATAAATATTTTCATGACCCTATTGCATTTATTAAAAAAATATTTTAGAAATCAGTTATATAAATATTTCTGCGTAAGAATATTTCTAAAATATTAATCCAATAAAATTGAACGAAAATGTTTTTACTACCTGTAAACTTTTATAATTTTCAAATTAAGAGAAAGTTAGGTAGTTAGGAAGAAAGAAAATATGTCAATTAGTTTATTTTTCTTAAGGTCATTAGTAATACTCTCTGTCAGACATTAAGTATAAGAAAATTGCTATCATTGGTAGAATAAAATAACTCAGCCTATTAGAAATGTTTAAACAAACTGATCCAATAATAATTGTAGGTTTAGAATAATCCAGTGGGCGATTCATAAATTGCACTTTCTAACTTCATGTTCTTAAAAATATATATTTTTATTTCAAATTATATTGAGTAGAAAAGTTTTACCTGATGAGTTCTCATTTTAAACCAGAATAAAATAAGCACAAATGTAATTTAAAGGAAACAAATTTATCAAATGTCTAGAAATGATATTATTTATTATGCCATTTCAAGTTGGTTAGGTTTTTAGTTTCGTTTTCTTTATAACTACAAAGGATCATAATAAGCATTTATTAAATAAAAAATAATAATAATAACATGAAATAGAATTTAACGATGTTACATATATTATTAAAAATTCAATAACAAATTTCATCAAGTTCCATTAATGTACTGTATTTTGGTTAATAATATAGTTCAATACTGTACTTACTTTATCTAAGTTTAGGTTATTATCGTATACTCTGTTTTTGTTCAATGAGTAAAATATTGCCCCAAACCTTTATCGCGATCAATCCTGCGTACCTTTGTGTATAGTCTAATTAATGTATATGTAAATTTTTGATACTTTCATTACGATATTCTATTATGGTACATTCATCGCACTGAATATGACTTTAGAAAAGAATTGCGATCATTATAAGGACTTATAATAAGATAAATTTAAAGCAACCATATATCATTTAGTCATTTCTTGAATCAAAATTACACACTTTGCAACAATAATATTTCAGACAAGGAAAGTAATGAAGAATTGTCATTTCTACTGTAGTTTTTATCTTCGTAATCAGAGAAAAAAATCTACAGTATAGTTTATCTGTACAATTAAATATATAAGTTTAAAAGTACAGTTGCATTTTATAATTTATTAGTCTCCAGATTTATCTGTAGAATTTATTTATAGTATTCATCTACAGATTAAATCTGTAGAATTTATTTATAGTATTCATCTACATATTAAGTCCGTAGAATTTACCTGAGAATTTATTTGCTGAATTATCTGTAGTATTGGAGTTTTTGCCAATTTGCTAAAAGCATCAAAGTATTAAACCGTCAGAAGAAACTGAGAAGCCAGTGAGTAAATATGAGATTGCTTTCAAGGAACTTCCCGATTTCATTAGAACAGTTTACGTGTAAAACTAAAGTTTAATGGTTTTCATATAAACTAGTTTTCAAGAATATTCAAGATCCTTTAAAAGGTTTTATAAAAGTTAAAAGTTAAATGCGCGCTATTCAATAAATGAAAATTAATCATAAACTAATTCGTAAGCAAAATTTTATGTTTGCAGATGAATTGTCTGCTGACGAATTGTTCTAGTAGATAATTATACAAGTAGATGAACTATAATACAACAGATAAGAATTCATAAAAATAGAAATATTAATGATTTATTCTTCTCAAGATAAAAACTTACGTTCCTCCAATAGATGACTTTTAAAAAATACTCCGAAATATGATTAGAAATATAAAAAAAAAGAATATAAACTCAAGTCATAAAATGAATGAAATCCGTATCAATAGTTTATTCTGGCGCCTTTCAATATCTGAACATAAATCTCACCAGATTCACTTCTTGCATCGTTTTATTATTCATGAATTTGGAAAACGATGCATTTTTGAATCATTTAATTTTAAAATCGTATTTTTTTGAAAAGGTAATAAATATTTCCAAAATAATACTTTTGATATTAATTTATTAAATATATTTTATAGAATATTTTCTAAAAGAAAGAAACTGCAGAATATATTAGAATTATTACATCCTCTGCAGTTAAAGTTTATCGAGGTTTTAATCTTAAAGTTAATAATTAATTAGATACGCTGTTTTATTAATAAAAATATTTTCATTATACAATTTTGAAATCAAAAGTTGTTTTAGATATAAATACATTGTATGTAACATTTTAAGTATTTTTTTATGAACGATGGAATAAATTAAATAAAAAGAATTTCATGCACAATTTATTTTCGTAAAAAACATCGAAATTTGTTCTAATTGTTTTTAATATTTCAATGTAGAGTAAAATATGACCAAATCTGATCTAATTTATCTTAAATAAATTTCAACAATTGAATTTCGAAGCATGATTTTCAAGTACCTTGGAATATCGAAAAGGAACTGACGGACAAACAACTCATAGACGAACAATTCATATAGACGACCAACTCATATAGACGACCAACTCATATAGACGACCAACTCATATAGACGAGCAATAATTTAAATTACAAAGATTTCTTGATTTTAAAATCTGTTAAAGCTAAGTCTTCCTTGTACATTCCGAGAGCCTCATAATTAAAAACCTTTGCCCCAAATTAATTTAAGACATATCTTCTATCCCATTATTCGCATAATCCGTTGTTTTTTACGCTCATATGTGACTTCATTATATTTTATTTTGTTTTCTCATCTAGTACCTGACTCACTACCTCAGAAAAATACAGTACAAAATGCTTATCATTTTTTATGTTTTAGATTTTTTAACTTCTTTTTATATTATAAGTTTTTAACCAATTCTATTTAATCGTTTTCATTTTGAAAAAAGAAACCCTGAAGATGAACATGTAGTTCGAAACGCGTTGGTTCCTCCATTAAATAGACTATGTTTTAGTTTTTGTTTGTGATCCTGTTTATTCTGAAATATCGATTTGCTAGAAATCAAAATATTCATCAATACGAACAACTCGTAATTCATATATTATTTACCTCATAATACAAATCTAAAAATATGATGTAAAGATGTTTATTGTAGTTGATATTTCAATTGTTGTGTTCTTTTTCATTTTATTAATATTTAAGATTTTAATTTTTCATAACAATTTTCATGAGACCAGAACCAAATATTTATTCGCAATAGAGTACTGCATTCGCGCCACTGCTTCCACCAGAGATATGCTATTTTTCATTCTGGTAGAGTAGATATTGTTTACTTAAATCAGAGAACCTTTTGTACAATATGATTCGGGTGTAGAAGAAATAGATGATCGAGTGAAATTTTGTTCCTGCATGAGCGGGCGATAGCACATTTAAAATTTGTCCTGATATATATTTCCAAATTTATACAATACATATGACCTGATATACAGCCATTTATGACAAAATATTCAGAACCAAATAATAGAGAATTGAAACAAGTTAATGCTACTAATGATGCTGCAGAGTGTTTTGTAGTATAAGTAAATGAAACTATATACATTTCCACAGTGGAACAGTTCAGTTTATGTGTTAGATATATTGATAACGGAATAATTATATATGAGAAATTTTTATATGAAGTCGAAATTGAAGTCTGCGTCATACACAAATATTATTTACCCAGGTAATTTTTAAGTGAAATAAGATGAAGATATAATGAAAAAGTTTGAAATTAAAATATACCTTCAAATTGTTTAATAAATAATATAAATGCAGTACAGCACCATATTATATAAGTTACAAATTATTAAAAATTATAGATGTATTTAAATTTAGATTATTAGTATACATCAAAAAAAATATTAAATGAAATTTATTTACACCACTTATATCACTATTTATATGAATCTAATATCATACATTGTTATAATACAAGAAATGTACGCAATTAGCGTCTCCAGTTTTGAGAATGGAACCATTACGTCATAATTTTGAGTATTAATTTATTAAAATTTAGAATTCTATACCAGATGAAATTAAATTATCTCTTACTACAGCTGTAATTAAAATCAATTTTATTGATAATTTTATTGTGAAGTATAAGTAATGTCATTATTGAATTGGAGAATATATCTGCTCTTTTCCCGAAGGACGATCCAGGTCCATAATGGAATTAACAGCTATGTCTAGGTTACTATTCTTTATTATTTATGAAATTGTATTTCTACAGCATATAAATAATGATAATTATTTTCCATAAATATTGATCTATTTATCTATTATTATGATTTTTGAAACAAGGCACAATTGACGTTGTTTTGTGTGCTCTATAAAAGCGATCTGGATCCCAAAAGACTAGTCGCAGATAGTGTCTACCAATAGAAAACTTTCAACCACTGATGAACACCAATCAGAGATGATCTTATCAATAAAGCGATTCTTATTCTGATACAGATCGGTTTCATAGGCCACACGAAAATACATCTAATGTTTCCTAATTTACTCGAATTTATTTCACCTACATAAGTAACGTACATTATTTCACCCATTGTAAACTACATTTTTGTTCATAATTCCCATTGTTGATTTAACTGAAGCCGATTCGTATTTTAAAAACTTAGTGAAATAATAGTTTCAAATACCATAGACTTATTTTGTATTATGTTAGCAAATGTAATAATTATTTATCATCTATAAAACAAAAAATATACCGATGTTTGAATTATTTTTTGTATATATATCATTGCTCATTTGTACGAAGAACAGTACCAAAGAGAATAGATATAAAGAGTATCAACTCCAGCCCATTTTGTCATAGTCTTTTTTCTGAAT
>JAJNBT010232957.1:0-12074 GCA_028455955.1 Notopais sp. p TS-2021 | reverse complement strand
CAGCTTCATCATCTCCATCACCTTCACCGGTTAAGTTATCACCCGTATGCTCAACAGAACCACAGCCTGAAACAAGTTGATTATAGAAAATAAAGTCCGCATCACTGCGAATTTTTCCATCTTCACCAATCATAAATACAGAAGCATCTAAATCAAAGTCTACACCATCTGTTAGGCGAGTATCCCAACCTAAACCAGCAATACAACGCGTCATACCAGGTGCAACTTTCTCTAAAGAAACATTGCCACCTTTTTGTAAAGAAACTGCCATTTTATATCTCCGTCAATATGTAGTTAAAATTATATAAATTAAGCTAAGCCATATACTTCTAATAATTTACTTAGACCACCAGCAAAACCGTCACCTTTAGCAACAAAACGCCACTCACCGTCTTTCTTGTACAATTCAGCAAAGATAAGTGATGTTTCCGTTGAATGATCTTCTGTTAAGTCGTAACGCACAACTTCTTCTTCATTTGCATCATTAACAATACGAATAAATGCATTGTCAACTTGTCCAAAGTTTTGGCGGCGACCAGCAGCATCATGAATCGTTACTGCAACCACTAACTTTTCAATGTTAGCTGGGATTAGCTCAAGGTTGATTAGAATAGACTCATCATCACCCTCGCCTTCACCTGTTAAGTTATCACCTAAATGCTCAACTGAAGCACAGGCTGATTTTTTATTATTGTAAAAGATAAATGACGCTTCATTTTCCGCTTTACCTTCTGCATTTAGCATAAATAAGCTAGCGTCTAAATCAAAATCAGTTCCATCAGTAATGCGAACATCCCAACCTAAACCAACTTTTAATTTTTTTAAACCCGGCGCTTCTTTCTCTAAATTTACGCGCCCGCCTTTTGATAAGCTGATAGCCATTGAAACTCTCCTACTGTTAAATATTTACTAAATTTCAGCCAAATATTGTTCGAAAATGCTGGCTGAATAGAAATTAAAGTTCGAAATCTGAAGCAGGTAAACCTAGTTCAATTGCGATTTTACGCGCAACGGCTTTTTCTGAATCATCGAAGTCACCGTCAGCAGCTGCAATTGATATAATCAAACGCATCACCGTACGACATTCAACTTCATTACCTTTTAAACGACTTAGTGCTTCGTAACATTTTGATTCGCCAATATCTTGGTCAAATTCAAAGTTATCAACGTAATCTTTAAAGCTACCAATTACTTCACTGGTTTTGAAAACAGATAACGCATCATTGCTTTCAATGAAACGAACCATCTTTTTCTTTTCTTCTGAATCTAATGAACCGTCTGCCATTGCGATAAGTGCAGATCCTGCTGTGGCTGCATTTAGGAAGTTCTTATTTTTGAACTTCAATACTTCGCCTTTTAATTCACTTGTCTTTTGTTTAACGCTTGATAAAAAATTAGAAAAACTCATTCTTGTTCCTCATTCTCTGATTGATTTTGATAACGCCACGCTAATCCCCAACCGTAAGCTTGGTCTAGCTCAGGTAGGTTTTCAAAGTATTCGTTAAGTGGTGTTACTGTGATTTCACCTTGTTCAAATTGCAACATTGCAATCGCATAAATAGGTTTCATCATTAATGTATCGGGTGAAAAACATGTTTTTTGTGATTGCGCTAATTGAAACTCAATCTCGACATTTAATGCCGACCAATTATTATGCCCTTCTGCCATCAATGCGTAAATCAAATATCGATGTAATTTGTGCTGATACCTTGGATTGATAGTTAATTGTTCTACCTGGTTATTTTCCGAACGTAATGCTTCAACATACGGCACCCCATGAAAAGATCCTAATAGATCTTCACCGATCGTTTGCACAATGCCACGTTGACCGTTATGCAGTTCGTATAAACAGCCCAGTCGTAAATCAGTGATAGGCTTAAAATTCTCACCGACAAACAAATTCGCCCCATGATGGACGTTGGATTGCTTGGCATCCCATTGCATATTGACCAATATATCATCAAGTTGAGTATTACTCACTGTCACTGACTTCGATACTGTAGATGACAGAGTTGGTATGATCGCTTTATTGACCGTACCTTCAGTTACACCATAAGCATCGAATAATTTACCGATACCTTGAGCGAAACCTTGGCGTACACAGCGTAATTTTAACTGTTCTTTATGTCGATATAACTCAAGTAATAATAACGCGCTTTGTTGGTGTTCATCGCTAGAAAATTGAATGTTGGCAGTCATACTCCCTGACAATAATTCAGTTAATTGCGCGGTTATTATTTGGTTTTGTTTTTTATCATCAACCTTGATATACACAAGCAACTTTTCAAAATCACCTTCGATATCAGCACCATGTATTAATAACGCCTGATCATTAATAACCAGTCCAGGCGCTTCTTTAAAGTGAGTCGGTGCAGCCCCTTTGTTAAAAAGAAGGCAACCCCATTCCCACTCGCCTAAGGATAATTGCAAACGGTAAGCCGCAATACTAGAAATAACAATGTTCTCTCCAATAACAAGCGTACTCACAGGCGTTTCCTTAGGTAACATTAATAATGTAGCAATAAACTAGTTAACGATATTATTGATAAATTTAATTTAAGAAGCTATCCGATACTGTTTTAATCGTATCTTGTAATTTACGGTCTTTTGTTGGTTCACCAATCGCTTTAAATTTCCAATCATCTTTATTGCGGTATAACACGCCTAAAATCATAGACACAGAACCTTTAAACTTGTCTTCTCTCGCAATGTTGTAGCTCGCCATGACTGAATCGACACGTGTAGGTGTTCCTTCGTACAAACGTACGCTTGCAAATGGGATTTGCGCAAAGTCTTGACCTTGGAAGCTATTTAATACAATCGCTAACTTTTCAACTGATGCAGGAACGTTTTTCAAATTAATAGTAATGATTTCATTATCTAAGCCATCATCACCGTCTAAATCACCCGTTAAATCATCACCACTGTGTTTAATAGAACCGTCTTTACTGCTTAGTTGTCCGTAAAAAACGACATCCGTTGGCTGTTTATCAACGCCATGTAGGCTAATACTTGCATCTAAATCGACCGCTACTTTTTTAGTACCAAAAAAGCCTTTTTTCTCAATGGCTCCCCAGTTAACACCGACACAAACTGAATCAAGTTTGTTGCCGTTTTTTTCTAAACTGATGCGTTGGCCTTTCTCTAAAGAAATACTCATTAATCGTTCCTTATTATAGTTATTTGGGTTTGACGTTGAATAACAATGCTATTAACAGCAATATTGCTTCTGCAACTTGACTTAGTATGTCAATTTATCAGATAGAACCTCGTTTAAATAGTGCTTTAGCACACAAAACAAAAAATAAAATAAATCGCTATAAATACCTACTTAGGAGTAATAGTTAGCCTTTGATATTAGCAAGTCAGGCATCAACCTGATTAAGCTTTGGCCTCTGTGCGACAGTGCTGTAGATCCAACACGCCATACTCTTCTGCACGTAATAATATTTTACCCGCCCAATTTCTGTGCGTTGCAGGCTCTGCCATTACGTTATCCCACTTATAAACGGCTTTCTCAGAGTTTAATATTTGCATCGCAGCTTGATAATCAGAGAGTGGTACGCGAAACGCATTTTGAATAGGGGCAAGTTGAGAAGGATGAATCGCGGTTTTTCCTACTAAACCAAAAGCGAGATCTTGCTGTAATTCGCGTTGCAACGTCTCTAAGTCATCTAAGCGCTCAAATACCGGTGCAGTGAGCGCATATTGACGAGGCGAAAAAGTCGAAACCAACATTGAGATGGTGTAAGCCAATGGCCCCTCATATAAGGTTTGCTGTGCCATGCGTCTTACGCCTAAACAGCTTAATAAATCATTACCGCCAATTCTTAGTGCAATAATACGTTGCTGTAAATGATGTTTTTCAAGTTGTACAGCAAGCTCACGCATCGCAAGAGCATCATGCGCTTGTGCCGTTTCTAAGGTTGGCATCCACAATAAATCTGTACCTCGACATGCCTCATTCCATGCACTTAGCGAATCAACATCAAACTTTGGTAATACAAAGCCACAAAGTTGCGCTAATGGCATGCTCGCAATGATTTGAATCGCCATTGCAACATTTCTAGGGCGAACAAATAACAATGGCCGTTTACCTGCAGGACAAGTTGTAAGCGTCAACAATAGCATTTTTAAATTCGCTAAGCCTTGCTCCACCTCATTGTCACTAATGGCATCTTCAAGGCAAATAACCGCAGAACGTAATAACGGATATTTTCGCCCCGTGACAATGCTCAACAGGTCATCTTTAACTGCAGGAATATATAATGTCGCGCCAAGCGCATAGGGATTGATATTGTTCATCACACTACCTGTTTGATAATTGTAATGGCACGATAATTCCCCGTCAGATCACCGACCTCTGTCACTTGTGCACCTACTTTTTCAGCTAAATACAATAACAACTGCACGTCAGCATCGCTTTTATCGCGTACTAAAACATGCTCAGGCACACGGCGCATCACCGCGCGTGTTGCTTCGGCGATACCCGGCTTAATACGGTTAATTGAACTTATTTTATATTGCTGGGCAAGTGTTTCTATGACTTGATGACACTGTGCTTGTAATCGAGATTTGATTTGCTCATCTAAGACTAAATCATTTGAAGCCAGATTATTCAAAATACCGTTTTCAGCCGTTAACAAGGTTTTCATGTGTGCTTCTATTTCATCAACAAAGGCACTAGAACAATCATAATCGCGTAAATTATCGTAAACCACACAGCCATGTAAATCAGTGGCATGCCATACAGAGCGACTCACTAAACCTGAAATGGGTGCACCCATTACACCAAAAGGAATCAACCAATCGTCACCACTGGCAGCTAACCAACTACAACCACCAGGATCAGCTAAAACCACTAAACGAGGTTTGTCAGGGTAACCCGGTCGATTAATAAGTGCCTTAGTTAACTCTCCGGCAATCGCACCTTTGCCCGTCCAACCATCAATAAAGCAGATGCCCTCTGTACCATGTTTTTGCTCTATTTTATCCAGTGCAACGGTATCGATGCCACGGTCGCGAATAATTGAAATACCGTAATGAACGGCTTCAATATTGAGTAGACGTAACGCGCGCATCAAACAAACAGCCATCGGCACACCAGCGCGTACTAGTGAGACTAATACTAACGGGCGACTGTCGATTGAATCCGCTAATGCTTGAGCTAGCACTAATGTTTCTTTTGCCATGCGTTTTCCGCCAAGCGCTAAGGCTTGCTCGAAAATATCTAAATGTAATTGAGAAGGTGGCTTTTCCAAAGAGAGCATTTCTGAGTAATGCTTTTTACCACTTTGGATTAATGCTTCTTTGGTTTTCACATCGGTCATTTCCATGTCCAATGGGGTTAATAAAAAAGTAACATCTTGCTCAGGATAACTGCCTGAAAATGGTTTAATCGACATGATTACCCTCCACGATAAGATGCTTGTTTTCACTTATTTGGCTATGGCGAGGCACACAAATAAAATCACCTAAGGCCATAAACGGTAAATCACTAAAGCTATCACCAAAAGATAGAATAGGACGTCCGTCCGTTTCTATTAAATGTTCTAACAAGTATTTAGTGGCATTTTCTTTAGCAATCAGCTTGGGCAAAAAAGCTAAATTATTACGATTACGATGAATGTAAAAATCACTCAGATCAAACTCTTTTTCTACCATTTCAGCTAATACCGCTAAATCAGCTTCTTGCAACGAGTCTCGAACTTTACACACTAAATAAATCGGTAAGCCATTTTCTTCATTGATACGCGCCCAAGCATCTATCTTTTTAGCGCTGCGTGATGCTGAATCATCAATCAATTGCTCAACTTTACTTTTTAGTGCCAATATTTTAGGTGTTAAACGTTCTATATATTGTTCAACAATTTTTTGCCAGCCAGCATTAGGCGTATTATCAGGATTTAAAATAACCGCGCCGTGGCAAGCAATTTTATAAGATGAAAACTTAATATCAATACGTGCAAATTCATCACTGCCTCTGGCAGTAACAGGGATAACTTCACTTGTTGCTAATAACCAATCAACTAAATTAGTTTGTGGCTCAGACATAAAGCTACGCGGTTTTGCTTCTCTGTCTAATGCAGCCATTTTATGAGGCGTGATAGACGCTTCTAACATTTTTCGTTTTGTTTGGAAAAACGTGTCATCAAGATCGCTAAGGATAATCGCTTTTTTATACGTCATATTCCACTACCTGCGCTTGCGTTAATGTGGATAATAAGGTTTTGTCCCATGCCTGTGTGGCTGTTTCTGAACAGATAAGAATACGATCGTAAGCTTGCACATCAATGTTATAAGCGTACATCGCAAAATTCTCACCGTAATTATCATGGAAGGCAAGGCTATGCTTCATGGCATACCCATCTGTTACAGGCGAACGACTGGTCGCACTGAAGTAGACATCATGACCCGCGTCTTCTAGTTGCTTGGCTAATAAATAAGGCTGCCAAACAAACTCACCGCTGCCTAATACTAAGACCTTTTCACCCGCTTTAATTTCAGGGCACGTTTTAAACGGCGTACTTTCAACAAGTCCTGCACGACAACTTTTTTCACTGAATAGTATTTCTGCTGTTTTCTGCGTTGCTTGCACATCATTCGGCAAGGCTAAGGGGGCGACGTTAGCGGCAGGTTGCCATTGCCAACTGCCTTCAATCAAAGCATGAGAATGTACTTTCCATTGTTTAGTCACGTCATTGGTTTGTAATTTTTCTAATAATGCGCCCTGTGACCAATCAACTAAAGTCACCGCAACTAATGATGTTAAATCTTGTAAACCCGCTTCTGCTAATGCCTTTGCAAGGTTAGCAAAGGTATTACCTGTTGTTGCTTCATCATCGACTAATACTAATGTGGCAGCATGAATGAAGTTTTGCTTCGCTTGTTCGTCCAAAGGTTCATGTAAATAATGCGACATAGCATGGCTATGCTCTTCTTTGAATTCACAAAAAATAGGACTATCCATCGGGTGACGCGTACTTGATAAATAAACACTTTCACAACCACGATCTAAAAGCGCTTGATGCACACCCGCGCCTAATCCAACAGCCGTTTCAGCCATACCCACAACTGCGATTGGCCCGGTTAAATTAGCGACAATACCGTCAGCTAACTCATCATAGGTCTGTGTCATAACGGAAGGTTTCACGGGAATATGTCGACCCAAGACTTTGCTCACAAATAAGAACGGTCTTTTCGGATTTTTACGCTGTGCAACGTCAATAAAATCAGCAAGGCGTGAAGCCCCTTTGGTTACTTTAACGGTTAAATCACCCGTGGTAATTTTGTATGTTTTTTCGGTCATAGAGAACACTGTTTAATTATGAATAAAGGATAATAGAGAGCACCATAACGTATGTCGCGTTATTGCAAAATCAGTCTAGCTAATTAATTTTAAGGAAAGCATATTTTTATAGGAAATGGGTTCACATAAAAGATCAATAAGCGTCATTTAATGTGCTGATTTCAAGAGAAAATAAAAAGAAGATAAAAGGAAATCTTGCTAACACTAAAAACGATAATGTTAGCAAGCTTAGACGTTAGCCTATTAAGTAAATCATTGCGCCAGCCCATACAACAAAGATGGATAAAAGGAAAAAGGCGACGTTTTTAGTCACATTTGTATGCTTAAATAACAAACTTGCACCAACAGCAACGGTAACACCAATAATTGACCAGCGTAATAAGTTCAAACCATCACTTTGCTCAATAGCTAATGAATCAACACCGTTTACACCAAACCAAACTAATAATGGTAAAGCGAATGCAATCGTTGTATCAAAGGTATTAGATGCTAATGGGTTTGCAACGGCATCCTCATAATTACCTTTACGTGCATCTTTTACTGATAAAATTAAATCAGGAATAGATGATGCAGCAGAGCCGAGTATTAACCCAGAGAAGAAGGCAGGAACGCCCATTATGTCTGCAGCGCCAACAACACCTTCAACTAATAAATGTGATGCGCCAGAAATAATCAGAATAGCAAGACTTAGTACCACAACAGCACGGGTTAAACTGAAGTCTTTATTACCAAAAAACAAGCTATTAAAGTTAAAGGTCAGTATGTTTCCAATAATGCCTCTAGACTCAATATCTTCATATTCATAGGCATCTTCATCGGCTTCATGTCCACGACTATCAAGATACAAATGGAAGGCATAACCGATATAAATAGCATTCAAAATAACAGCCATCATGATAGTAAATGCATCAAAGCCTAAGAAATAAACTAATGCAATTTCAGCGCTGAGCACCCAAAACAAATCACGTAATAAAGATTTTTTATCAAGCTGAATCGATTTAACTTTATTACCTTGATCGTCTTTTGCCAGTAAAATAGATAAAGCCGGAATAACACAGCCATTAAAAATAGCAGAGCCTGCCGTCACGCCTAAACCAACCATTACCATCGCCGGATCATCGAAGAAAAACAGACAAGAAATAACGACACACATTTCAGGCATACTTGAACCAACTGCATTAACAGTGGCACCTTTTACACCGGCAGGCATATTACGCCCAAGGTAAGCGGCAGATTGCTCAAAAGTATCGCATGAATATTTTAGTATGTAACAAGCGAATAAAATTAAAGCAAAAGGCCAGGTTGCATCGAAGAGTTCCATGGTTTTCCTTAACTCAGTTAAAAATAAAAAAAGCCTTTGAAGTATTCAAAGGCAAGATAGAGTGAAGCATCATAACACTAAGACATTTAATGTCAAAAAAGGGATTTAGTCATTTACCAATGATTGCTATCAGAGGATTTTTTAAGTCGTGAAAAATCATAGTAGATAGTGCCCTCCTCATTAAATGCCGTTACCCCGAAGCCTTTATCACATAATTTATCCAGTACTTTAGTGGACTGTTCAATATTAACCGGGTGGTTTGCTGCTATTTCAAACGCCGTTATTTGATAGTTATTAGCTTTAATGATATTCAATACTAAGCGTTCTAATTGCTCTTCTTGTGCTGAACTCAATGCTTTAGACGAACGCAGATAAAGAAACCAACCTAGCCCCGCCAATATAGCCGCCAAGGGTAATAACATCACACGGCTAAGTGCAAATAACGACACCACACCCGCAGCTCCCATCAAATAATAAGAAAGGTTTTGCTGTTTTTTATGCTTGGCATGCTCTTCACTGTTATCAATGGCCACGGCAGCAACCGCTTCATTTTCAGTGGCGGGCGTTGGCGTAATAGAACGTAACTTGGGCGGTGAAAATTTATAACGTTCACCAATTTTGTCTAACCCACCCGAGAAACCTTGACCCACTGCACGAATAGACCAACCGTCTGCGTGACGATAGATATCTAACAGCACCATAGTGTTGTAATTTTTATCTGATGTTTCCGAAACATATTTCGCTATTTTTTGCTCGGTATGGGTGCCCGTTAAATCTAACTCAATGAAATCGGCACTATTAATACGCTTGCCACTTGCACGACGGGTGATCATTAATTGAATTTTTACGACATCACTTGGGATATCAGCAAGATTAATGAGTACGTGATCTTTATGCAGTTTTACGCCATCGCCACGTAATTGTGTATTTTCACGATACAAAAAATCTTTAATATTATGTAACGTATTATTATTATTTAACGCAACAACATTAAGCTCTAAATCTTCTATTTTGGGAACGACATTTAATTTACAAGTGATAGACGCACAATGTTTAAAGTGTTCTGTGAGTGATATGTTTTGCCCTTTGGTTAGATTAATACCGGCTAAAATTTCACTCTCAGTTAATATTCGCTCACTACTCGACGCTTTTATTTGATCGTTGTTTCTTTGTGGATCAGTTTGCTGGTTACTTTTTTTTGTTTTACTCGTCGCTTTTCTGTTCGTAGAAATAGGCTCAGCGATTTTAGTTTTTAGCGTCGGCTTTTTAATCAGCGCTAACCCCAAGTTCTCTAAGGTAGAGATGCGGGCAGTCGTTAATGGTTGTAATTTATAGGCCAACTTCCAGCCATTATTGTGTTTATAAAACTCAAAAAATAAAACACTTTTATACTTTTTAGAAAAGTCATCGATATCTATTGTTGCGATTCTAGCACCGTGCTGGTGATTAATACGAATTTGAAAGTGACTCATTTCCTGGAGTGACAAATTACTGTTTTCTGGCAATAAACCATAAAAAGCAATGCGATCAACCGCGCCCTCTAAGGCAGAAGGCAGCACCTCAAAATGTCGTTCAGTACCATCGCTTTTAATCCCAGTAGGGAGCTTTATTTTACTTGGATTGACTTCGCCCTGATTGACGATTGAACCCTGATGAAAAGCAAAAGCATGCACAGTTAAATTTAAGTTACTTTTTAAACTGCGCCAAGCAAAATCAATATCGATTGTACCTGTTTGCTCTATTGAGATATTTTGTCCAATAATTAGTTTCATAAATGACTGCTTTTAGATTCACCAAAGATACTTAAATAGTTTGTGATATACCGCTTCATTACATCATTTATGATTTAAAGACGCAATGTCATAACGCTGTGTTAATCGAGCTTTTTGACTTCAACCCAAATGTCCTCTAATTGCTGTAAAGAACAATCCTGCATCTGCTTACCTTGCTTGATGACGGTTTGCTCAACTAAGCGAAAACGTTTTTCAAATTTTTTATTTGCTTGGCGTAATACGGTTTCGGGATTCGCACTAAGATGCCTAACTAAATTTACATTAGCAAAAAGCAGGTCACCTAATTCATCCTCAATACGAACTTGTCTTTGCGCATCAGTTAAATCTGTACGTTTAACTTCAACTAAGACTTCTTCAATCTCTTCATGAATTTTAGCCACAACGGGTTCAAGTTCAGCCCAATCAAAACCGACATTTGCACAACGTTTTTGAATTTTATAAGCGCGATTTAAGGCCGGTAGTGCCAGTGGGATATTATCTAAAACACTTTCTTGTTGGTTCATTGAGGTCGCTTTTTTCAGGCGCTCTTTTTGTTTCTCTTTTTCCCAATTAGCATGCACCGCTTGTTCGTCGACAAACTCTGTTTGAGCAAAGACATGCGGATGGCGTCGCACTAGTTTTTCATTCAATGTTTCTAATATATCCGAGAATTCAAACAATCCTTGCTCTTTAGCGATTTGAGCATAAAAAACCACTTGAAATAGCAAATCACCTAACTCGCCTTTTAAATCAGAAAAGTCTTTTAATTCAATTGCATCTGCAAGCTCATAAACTTCTTCAATAGTATGAGGTACAACCGATTGAAAGGTTTGTTTTTGATCCCACGGGCAGCCCGTTTCTGGGTCGCGTAAGCTTTGCATGATAGTTAATAGCGTGTCTAACTGATTAGTATTTTGCATATTGAGTCCGAATGGTTGTTTGCGAGGAGGTAAAAAGAAAAGGAATGAGCGATAGGTGTTTTATTAAATAAAGCAGGGGTAAAATATAACCCTGAGTACTCATTCTCTTCTAAAAGAGATATTAAGTACTCAGGGTTAAGCTATTTATGCTTAGTTCAAGGCGAAAAAGCGCAGTTTAGTGGTTTAAATGAGCATTTTTCAACGATGAAATAAGCTTAAATAGCGACAGCCTGAGTGGTTACTTAGAGACTTAGTTTCTTACTAAGTACTCACCGATGCCAATCCATTTATACGTTGTTAATTCTTGTAAACCCATTGGGCCACGTGCATGAAGTTTCTGTGTTGAAACAGCAACTTCAGCGCCTAGGCCAAATTGGCTACCATCGGTAAAACGCGTACTTGCGTTAACATAAACAGCGGCAGAGTTAACTGCATTTACAAATTGATTAGCAACCGTAAAGTCGTTAGTCAAAATACCATCTGAATGCTGTGAGCTATGTTCGCGAATATGTATTAATGCATCACCTAATTCAGCAACAACTTTTACACCTAAGTGTAACGATAGCCATTCACGTGAGAAGTCACCTTCTTGCGCAACAACAGCATCATCACCTAAAATCGCTTTTGCTTTTGGCTCAGCAACCAGTGTTACACCTTGTGGTAACAGTTTAGCCGCAAGTTTTGGTAAAAACTCAGCCGCAATGCTTTCTTGTACTAATAACGTATCTAAAGCATTACATACAGAAGGACGT
>JAJNBT010231443.1:0-10585 GCA_028455955.1 Notopais sp. p TS-2021 | reverse complement strand
ATGATAATTGTGTGCTAAAACACATAAATAATCGAACCATTTTAAACAAAGTAAAATAATTAATATAAAACATCGGCGAATGTGCAGCGGCGAATGGTCCAAAGTCCATTTATTTTACCGGTAATATAAACACATGAAAATGAAATCAACCCAGAGAATGTATTTTGGAAAGTATGGATTGTTGAAAATTCCAATAGGATAATGTTGTGTTGACAGAACATTAAAGGCTTTAGCAACACATAAACTTTATTCCCAATAGAATAATAAAAATATTTTACAGATATCTCTCTCTTGTGTCTGAAACAAGATTTATGATCTCAGTTTGTAAAGATACAACAAATAATGGCCACTAATGTCGACATTATCATTCTGAAAAACACTTGGAATTTTGTTTAATTTCTAGATATAAACTTAAAACTTTACCAGAAACTCGAGTTTTGTGTTAATTAATGCCTTTCACTTAGTAACACTACAGTATATCATATAGCTAGGAAGATTATGGTATATAGAACTTTGAAACTTTACTTCTGAAGTTGAAACAACTTATGGGTTTTATTATACTAGAATTATCAATCATTTATAATTATTTTTTAGAATGAAGATTCAGGTATATATAAAGGACTACAATAAAAAAAACATGTGTTGAATAAACTATTTATAGAATTTTATGAAATAACTTTATTGTTGTCATAATGAAATTCTCTACAAGAGATAACTTCTTAAATTTTCGATATCTGCAAAATAAACTGTAGATAAATTGTGTAATACAAGATACCGTGCTCAACTAAATATGAATTGAGATTAGCTACCAATAATTACTAACAATATAATATCAATTTATGAATTTAATATCTTTGTATAATATTTCAGTTCAATAGCTATCTGGAATCTACAATTATAGATATTTAATTCACTTCGAAATTCTTACAATCACTTCATCGTGATTGTCCAGGTTTCAAGGTTCGATCCCAATGTCTATCAATTTAATTGTCCTAGTCGAAATAAAACTAAAAGAATTAAAATTAAAATGAAAAAGTAAAATTTTAGACAATTAATTTATAGTAAGAATAGATAACTCAAATATGCAAGTGCAAATTCTCAATTCTGAATATAATGACACCATTATTGACAAATGGTGTCATTTCGAGAATATTCTTCGAATTGAAGCGAGAATAATTGTCAATTAGAATCTGAGACGATTCCAATTCAACAAGTTTGAACTTAAATTATGAATGTTTTTTTGGAAATCAATATTTGATTAGTCGAATAATGCATTTGTCTAATCACGTATACGTTTCTATTTATCAGTTGCACTGGTTGCAAACTGCAAAGAAGTTTTTTTTACAATAATTGATAAGATATCGTAATATTATTATCAACTTATATTAACTTTATTCAAAATGTGCAATATTTTACGAAAAGGTAAGTTGGCGGAATTTTGAAGATTGCATTTTTCTTTATATATGTAGCTATTTAAAATTATGAAATGATTATGATTATCGTGATTTTCGAAATCATTCTCAACAATCATTTTGGTATAACTTAGTGCTTGCACCAATTCAACGATTGACCCCAGTAGTTATAGGGTGTGTGTTTTACAGGTGTAGCTAAGTTAAACACACTGAATCCCTTTGGCGAAAATTGAATTTGTTATACGATTATCTTATAGTTTAGAAACGCGTTATTAGATACTAACAAACTAAAAAGTGAAATTCTGGTACCGGTACTTCATAAAAATCTGCAAGAGGTTATAGATTTTTAAGTAACTAATTTCTAAAGTTACAATCTTTATTTGAGATATCGTATTATTGGAACAGGAACTTGATTCTACTGTTTAAAATCAACAGAGGAAGGAGTCTGACTGTAATTTAGAACTGTACCTATGAGCCTTATGTTTTTGGGTAAAGTGAATACTATATCAATTAAGAGGTCCCTGTCGTTTAGTTCTTGATCGATGATATTTACCCGTATACCAATCTGTTTTCCTTAACAAAAAAGGAAGAAAAGCAGAAAAATATTTTAAACATACAAATATTTGTAACATCCTTCAAGAATTTGCATAAATAAATAACCTACATACATTAGTATGCTCATACATAATTATAAAGAAAACTGTTGCTGACAAAATATGGATAATTGTAAACTTTTCAACTCGGGTTATGATATCCTACAGCGAATTTATTTAATATGTTGATACACTCTAAATTCTCAAACCACAAATCAAACTCATAAAACTACGACTCTAGGAGCAATATGATCTAAATAAGTTCCGGTGCGCCATTAAATTACATTTAAATAATGAAATTTTCTCAGAAGAACATTAAAAGTGGAGTACATTTTTCACTAAATCATTTTCTTTACAAGATTTGAAAAGTTTACTAAGCTTCACTTTGTTGAATGCGTTAGATAAGTCTAAAAAGACTGCATATTTTACAGTTTTATTCGTTCTGTATTTCAAAAAGAATATTAAACTTTATTTTTATAGCAATCTCTAAATATTTTAACGACACTTCAGATTATATTTATAATTGACAAAAAAAATATTTGGAATCACCTTTTGTTACCGGTTGAATATTTCGAGTCAGATAATCTCACTTGATCAATTTCGGAAACCTTAATTATAGTTAGATCTTCAAAACTCGAAAATCAACAGAAAAATCACGAAAAAGCAGATTAATTTGAATCAGTTGGGAAGAAGTTCTAGAGTTGGATCCCGGTATTTTAATCGATTCTTAAATTTTTATAAATCATCAAAACCGACGTTAATTAAGGACCAGTTTTCTAATTTTAACATTTTTGAGTAAGTCACTGTATATTTTTTTGACTAATTAACTGTATAATACAGCTGGCAATAGTTAAAATTTTAGGTTGGAATTCCATCAATTTCTGATAATAATAAAATTCTTTATTCCGAGACAGAATTATATTCCGATTGATTTAATAACTAAAGATTGTTGACAAGTCATACAAATTATAATTAACATCCACGCTATCGAATGTTATTTCTCTCGTTGAAGAACGTACTTGCATGGGTTCTTATCTATCGATTACAACTTGGGCAACTTTTTTTATAAAACTTTATCAAACACTTGATGGGAACCATCACTATAATATTAGAAAAATCAATCATTATACATTACCAAACAATCAGGTATTAATTAGCTGACCATAAAGGATTCCTTTCCAAGTCATTTCTCACTGGAATGAACTTGTCTTAAATGTTTGTTAAAAGTTCTTATCATTAATTTCATTCACATCAGAGTCAACAAAAATTAATTTATCTAATATAAGTTCACTTAATTTATTACGTAAACTTATATTATAAATTAAATTTACTGTCTTTTTTCATAATTGTATGGAAGTTGTGATTCTATACGATTTAATTACCATAAAGCATGTTTATTCCTAATTAAGGTACTATATTATTGTTATGCACGTACAGTACACTATTTTATATATGTGTTTGTAATTTATATTGAACAATAAATGATTTGATTTGATACATACAAAATACGCCTCTATATCTAATGATCCATCAGATTTACCCGAACATTTACCGACAGACTCCAACTCAACTACCGTACTTAATCCAGCTCAGAATTTTAACTAAAAACAGATATACATTGTAATTGTTCTTAATCTTAATTTAGTATATTGTGTTTATATATGTACCAAATTAATGACCCCTGAGTTGAAATGATTAATTTCATCAGTTAGATTCTAAAATGTAATATTCAATCACGTCATAGAAATTAAATTCTTGTATCATTTCGTAAGAATAAGGAAGAACCAGAGTGTATGATATACAGTCTATAAAGTTATGAAATGGTGGAGTGGTTCTACTTCAAGTTGTAATGAAAATATTCATTTTATAAAACATAAACGAAATTCTTCACATAGTTAATTCTCTTTATTTTCTCGAAGTGCCATTTTGAAAATTAAGTTCAACAATAAACTTTTTAATTAAGATGTGTATATTAATTAATGTCTATTTAATATACCTACTCAGAACACACACACAATTCCTTCTATTACAACCGGGCGGGGTTGTTAGAAAATAAAAGTAATGAAATACTTCTACATTGCCCACTGGGGCAAAATTTTTCCCTACACCTATATTTTTTTGCCCACAGACAGTTTTTACATATTAAACAGTTTTACAAAATCGATTAAAATACAGATATATTTAAAACATTACAGAGATCAAATATTAATGCATAGCTACATTACATTGACAAACCAATTTATAGCTTTTTAATTTGACAAAAACCATTACAATAACTATATATATATAAACTTTAATATGGAATGATAAATTATTTGTAAATATTTTGGCCAACAAGTAGAATATGATTTTAAATTTGCTGTATTTTCGCTGAAGAGACTAAGACAGTGGTCCCAACCTATCCTATGGGTCCCGACTCCAAATTGAGACGACAAAGAATAAAAGCTTCCCAGTAATTTTTTACCATTTAATTTTACATACATATGATCTAACAACTGAATAATCAATATAGGCCCAAATGTTTTTTATGGATATTGATATACCATAATGTCTTTCAAGTTCCTGTTATGGACTGTATAGCTGAAGTTTGACTATAATAATTACCATAAACCTAATTAAAATACTACTACTACTATAGTATTCATAAATACAGTTAACATAATTTTCTGCTATATCTGCTGTCAACTTTAGTAATATCTGATAGCAATAAAATATCTCCATAAATGCATCGAAATGTCTATAAAACTACATTTGCATTCTTAATGTCACCGTCGAAAGTGAAAAATCAATAGAAAGAATCGGTTTTATAGTCCAGTAGAAGAAGTAAACTATTAAATCGATGGTACGGTACGTGAATAAACAATGCAATACATATTATGTATGTGAGTAATGTGACAGAGATGAGCGAATGATGGACATGTACAACTGAGCACTCAAGTATGGATATAATATTTGTATGACAATCATATTAATTAAAATTATATTATTAAACAAAATTATATTTTAGAAGCTCAAAATCCAACGAATGTGCGAAGACATGTGTACTTGTGCTAATTAATCAGAAGTAATAAATAAGCCACTGTAATTATATGTACGGTACAGTATTTACACCATATAATAATAGAGATCGCAATTACCTCGGAAAATGTTATTTTAATGACATAAAATGGGATCGAGTTTGGGATTATGAGATTTCATCTTTTAAAAAACGTCAAGTTGGGACCGGAGACACAGGGTCAAACTATAACACCTATTATTTAAATGGAAATATAAGTACTCCTATCATTATAACAGTCTCCAATTAGATGAAAGAGTATGAACTTTTAACAGATTAATTATTATTACCGGTAGTCTATATGAAATCAATTTACGATGCCAGTACTTGTATGGTACGTGGTGGATAAATTCCAGGATGTTGTTACCGTCCCAATCATGATTAGGATTGGCAACATGCCGATAATCCGATAATTTTTGGAAAATGATAAACTGCTTTAAGTAATCAGAAATGAAAATTGGCCAATATTGTACATACTTTTATAATATATTACGCTAAGATACAAATTTTTTTCTCTTTTCTACATCATTTTCGTTTATAATCAAATAATGTAATCTGAATAATTTTGGTTTTTAATTTACTGGACAATAATTAAACCATGCACATATGTCAATAGATATTTTTGATATAATAAAAAGATTTAATCTTCTACGAGTAATAAATACTATACAACTAGGCCCAAAGAGATTTCCTTAAAAAGTGATTTGAATATACAAGGATTAAAAAGACAACGTTATTCTAGAAGAGCAGGTGTTCCCAAACTTTACTAATCAACGGACGCCTTTTGTGATCAAATTTTATTTCGGCGGGCCCCATGTACTAAAAGCTGCAGATTTAATGCGAAAAAAGTTTCAGCCAATGAACTGCGGACTCCTAAGGGTCCGAAACAACTATATTAGAGAATACAGACTGAATTATTGTGTTACAGGCAGTATCGTAAAAAAATGTATTATATTTACATTTTATAAGCTTAATAATTTCCCCTCAATATACTCTATACCAGGGGGTGTCGAACGAGGGGCCCGAGACACAAAACGCCTATTTACAAATTAAATGTTTTAGATATTAAAAACAACTAGAAATATTAGTACGGTATATCACTATAGTTATTTTATGTATAAAGAAAGGAAAACTGAATTTGTAATAATTATAATATTTATTTACGGTAGTACTATATAACTGTAGTTAAAAGAACAAATAAGTAATTTTTCAATTTTGCGACCCACTGTACATTAATTTTATGAAATGTGGCCCGCCAGTGAAAATGAGTTTGACATCCATGCTCTCTCTATACAGGAAGTTATATAGATAGGTTAACCAATTGTCTGTATTTAATTTTTATACGAAATGCCTAAAAAGTATATTTATAAAATTAGGACTATGAATCATATATGATTATACCGTTTTATGAGAACAAGTTATATTTGATTACGATAGATGAACATCGTAATATATTAAAGATCACAAGAACAAATCAGTGGGCGTTTGGTTCGAGACGTAGCCTGCCGCTCTGCATTTATTAAATCTCTTTTGAGGAAATAGAAAACCGGCTTAACCAAGAAAATCCTTTTAAAATTATTAAATTTTCTATAGAAATATATGCGAATCAACGAAATAATTCCGCTTCACAAAGAGTTTCTATTAAATAAATCTGCCACAATTTCCCATCAATGAAGAATACTGTATCGTTTTAATTTTAAAATCTTGCAACCAATATTGGATAATACAATCGGATAGTAACGATAAGCGATCTACATATTGTACGATAATACGAGGGATTAGGCAGTATCCCGTCTTCTGTGATCGAGATTTCCCAGGATAATTTTCCTATATATTAATATAGATTAAAATGAATCGTATATAGAAACGATATAATCAATAATATTGAAATACAAGTAAAATAGGGTCGCATTTCTAAGTTGTAGCTCAATCAATCTTAAAATTTATACAATATTACAGGAGGTATCCATAAGGTATCTATTATCTAGATTGGATAAAGATAAGGAAAAGCTATCGTTATGTTTTATCAACGTAAAAATAACAAAAGTATACAACTGATATTACAAAAACTAGAATCTATTGTCCACTTAATTCAAATATGAATCACAGAAGAAAATAATTTTATTCCTTGTTACGTAAGAAAGAAATAATACTCCACAAATGCAACATCCCAAATTACGGTAGGTATAGAACTACTAAATCAAGCAATCGTTGACACAACAACACCAACAACACGTCTCTTTATATCAACAATATTCCTTAACAAAGCGAAATAACAAATAAAAAACAGAAATAGAAATCTAACAAAAGATACGAAATATAATATCAAACGCTTCTAGATTTTATATCATTGGATTTATATTGGTGATAGACGATAGTTATGTGAATGTCTGGAATGTTTACAATTCGATATAATATATCGGTAGTCGGTACCGATAGTTTTAGAAGTTTGGATTAATTGGTAAGTTATCAGTTTCTTTTAATAATATATTGATTATAAATAAGGTCAGTATTGTTAGTACCGACACACTATTAAAAGTACCGTATGGTAACTATAATTAGTTGATTGAGGTCGGCAATCTT
The DNA here is from genome assembly GCA_028455955.1 of Notopais sp. p TS-2021. Lineage (NCBI taxonomy): Eukaryota > Metazoa > Arthropoda > Malacostraca > Isopoda > Munnopsidae > Notopais > Notopais sp. p TS-2021. Next base: position 2,942 of record JAJNBT010231443.1, on the reverse strand, counting down.
TTTAAAAATAGTGCCGGAGTGTGAGTGTTTAGTATCGAATGTATTATAATTTATAATATATGAATCTATCTATGTAATATTTTTACCTTCTTTGATATATAGAATATAGAAACAAAAAGGATTTGAATCATAACATTACGTAATAACGACCGTTCAGGCGCAATAATTTATCATTTATAACATATATTTTCAAGAACAAATAAAAATATTTGGAGAAAGTGCAGAAGGCAAACCCCAGATATATATAATTTTTTAATATTTATTCTTTTAAATATAAATGAAGAAAGTCATATACTACACCAAACTTAACCTAAATATTTATAAAATTGAAAACAAAAGACAATTTGCTTATGCCAAGTACAAAGTACTTAGTTGGGGTTCGTCTTCTACACTTGCTCCAAATTTCTTACTGGGTCAAAAGAATTGTACAGTGGGTCACTTGGGAATCGATCGGCGGGGATATTAGTTTGCTGAACACTTACTTACATTATGTCGAATTTAATCTTACACTTATGTTAATTTAAAAATAAAGGAGTCACGGAGAATTCTTCTAATTATCTGTGTTATTTCTCCAACGTAAAACTTACTGTAGTATATTTTAAAGAAATAATTATATAACTAAATAACAAGCTGCATCATTGTTTGAAGTAATCAAGCCTGAAATGAATAATGCAAATCTCTCTAATCTCTGGAGATCAGAAATATCGATTTTGTTTGCTGTCAACTAGATTCGAGATGAATTTAAAACTTGTCCAAAACATTATTCCTCTGCTGTCAGCTGTCGCTAGCTGTCACAACAATTCGAAAAAGACAATAAGTTAATAACAATCATCAATGTGCAACATATATAGACAAATTTTATATGTACGTATCCAACTGTCCTATATATATACCGTACCGGTACTGTATTTGATCCTTGCAAACTTTATGATGAATACATACGTACACTGGTGCGACGATATCTCATTTATTCACTATCATTATATTAATGTGCGTGATTAAAACTTACTTTCGCAAGGCTTTGTTGCTTTTATTATTTTATAGGTATAAATTAAGTTCTCATCCCGGCTCTGCGAAACGCTTAGGGGCTGAAGTGGGCTTAATGATACCTCTTTAAATCTTAAACCATCACTTGAGATGCTCGATATAATGAATGATGTATTTCTATATTTACCTTAAATAGAAAAAACAAAAAAACTAATTTGTTATTTTATTTAAGAAAAATTGACCGCTAGGTACACAATATATTTAAGAGTTATCATGAAGAGAAAAACATTAGATAAGCTCCCAAAAAGCATTTCAAGATTTGAAAACATACGTTTCAAATATGTTTATCAACAGTCAAAACAGATGTTAATAATGGTGTTTGAAACATATGTTGACCAATATGTCGAATGTCACTTGTTTTTCAATAAATCTCAACATACGTTTCAGATACATATTTAAACATACGTTCTTCATTATCTGTCATAATTACGCTACCGATACATGATGAAACATACGGTACTACGTTTAGCAACACCGTATTTAAAAAAAAAATAAACGGATTTCAAGTTTCAACATATCTTGAAAGCCGTTCAGGAAGCTTGGATGGTTACTACAGTATTGGTACCGTACCACAGAATAAAACAATAATGCATCTTGAACCGTTTTCCCCAATCTTTATTATAATAATATAAAATGTAATTGCCATCAATACTACCTAATTTTGAAACCACTCATATTATTCCACTTATTAAAATATGTATGCTTAATTTACTATTCATATGAAATTACATAAAATTGTCCCTAAGGTCCTAAGAAAGAAAGGGGAGATTTTAAAGCTCTCAGTAATACGGTAAGCATTAAGAAAATAGGCCAACTGTTAAGTCCCAAAGGCCAGAACCGAGAACTACTTTTTATATTCTATTTATGCTTTCATAGAGGTCTATTCTACCGTTCTAGTGTTTAACCGGTTTCCCAGAGCAATTCAAAGAAATCATTGGAGTGTTCATTTTCTAATGGAAGGGGCCGAGATGCCCTCAAAAATGAGAACTAGATATCTGAAAAGCCTAATCCAATCCTTTAGGAATGTTTTTTGAGATCATATACTTATTAGTAAATGGATTTTTAAATATTCGAATTATTACATGTTTTATATTATTACATACATAATTATATTGTTTCAAGGATTACAGTTTCTCTAATATTGTATATTTAATTTAACTTATTACTAGAGCCCGACATTGGGAGCTGGATGTTAATATCGGACCAGACTCCACAGCCCTGTGCTATATTGTACTGTATATCCAGTTTATAAGATTATAAACAAGCCCGTAATGTTTTTTGTGTCACGTACCTCTCATTCTCTCCACACTTACTGCACCAAATTTTATCATTGGTGAGCTAGATTGAAAAGCTTTCCCATTATTCCTCAAACAATGTAACACACATAAATGAATACCAAGTTAAAGGATAAAATATTACTGAGAATTCTCAATATCTGTAGTAACATTGACGAAATATACTGCTAATAATCAATGGTATTAATACCGAGAAATTTCTAATACGCTACCGATATTGACGAAATAGTATCGATATTATATTTACTCTCAAAATTCTAATTAAAAATGTTGATCTCTTTAACTTTTTGTCACCCAACAATATTCTCTTTAACTTTCTGTCACCCAAGAATATTCTCTTGAACTAGTCGTCACCCAATAGCACTCTCTTTAACTTTCTATCACCCAAACGCAGGAGGTGACGAAATGTTAAAGAGATCCAAGTTGTTAAATAAATTGATATAAATCATACCATTACTTTATTAAGGGGGCCGTTTGGGATGCCTTTCTTCAATTTAAGAGACATTTAACATTATAACATCACATTTCTATGTTAATTTGAATTCCCAATTCTCAAGTACCGTACGTATCGCTTAATTAATACCGGTATTATGTATTGTG
>JAJNBT010230159.1:0-11518 GCA_028455955.1 Notopais sp. p TS-2021 | reverse complement strand
TCATTCAGTGTCTCTTGATAAAGACCAGAGTTATCTGGTCGAAACGTTGAGAATAAAAAATCTTTTGCTATGTCGAGTTTTCCTCTTACTCCTTTTACAATTTATAAAATGTTGTTATAAAGTACTTTGAAAATATTATCATGTGAGCGTTAATAAAAAATGACAAGTTCTTAATTAACATCACGAAAATAAAATCTAGAAGTTGACATATCTGACGTCATTGAAATAGATCAAGCAGATGAGAATCGATAATCGTCAAATTGCATTTTGTATTAAAACAAGAACTTCGCCTCTAGAGACAGGAAAATTCTTTGGTAACATTTTACAAGAGACACAAACAAGTTGTTATATCATTGGTGAAAATTGATTGTTGGTGAATTATAGAGAGAAGTTTTGAGCTTGAACTCTCCAGTTATTTATTCAAGTACGTTAGATTCTACAGAGAATTTAGGAATAAATAAAAAATATGGGCAATAAGCATGCTAGATATCGTAAAGATGACAATGATACCATGTTCATCTACTCGACATAAGGTTATTCGCTATGTTTGTGTGCTATAAGTCCAAATGATGACATCATAAGTATCCTCGTATCAGGATGTATGATCGATGTTAGCAATTACCATTTGAAAGACGATATTTTCTACCTTTAAACTCAAACAAATTCGAATGAAATGACAAGTTTCAAAGTGTTTTCCGTGAAACAACATTGTTCAAGGATTCTGTGGGATAAAGTGTGGAGTTACGATGGATTCCCATTGTATACAATAGTTATTGTTGCAGATAATACGATTTTATTTCTGTAATGGACTCATCCTCCTTTGTTACCTTATCTAGTGAATAACTTTACTTACAAAACGAAAGAGTAAATCTTGGATATTTTCTTAGACACTTATTACGCTCGCTTAGTCTATGTGACGAGTGGCGATGAAGTGGGAGTTCTATAAATACTTGGGACAGAAGGAAATATTCAGTCAGTTGAAATTTTGTTTACGTTGTCAGTTGAAGGATCATAAATGTTGTCGGTAGCCGGGTCACCTGGTTATTCTGATAACATTGTCATATCTCACAAGAACGGATAGATCTCCACTTTATCAGTACCCATCCAAACACTATACAACAATAAATTGTCTCTAGTACCTGAAGATAGACTATAACTGGCTACAATTCCAGCCCAATTGATACGAATCCATAGAACAGAAGAGAAAATCTATTACGTAATCGTAAATAAGGGTGATAGAAATCTGCAGGTAGCCGAATGCAACCGCTGTTTGAAAATCCAGCCCGTAATATACAATTTAAATCACATCTATCCTATATCAGATGTCTCGTGGATCTAATGTAGGAGTCCTACAACGTTAGCTGTATTATCTGGCTAGAAAATACTTCTCTGGGAATTAAAAGACTGTGATAATTAAAATGATTCAAATTAGACGTAAAAATTAAATTAAATTAAAAGCAAACAATGGATTAAAGTCGTTGGATTTTCTCTAGAATAGTTTAGTGAATTATCCAATAGTAATTCAACGTTAACTGTATCTCGAGGTGAATAGTGCTGGATCGCCTACGCAACTAAAAATTACGTTTGCTTGTTAAAAACGTTTTGAAACGTAATGAATATTCATGTTTATTCATAATATTTCATTCTAATATCAATAATTTCAATTTCTAAACATTTTAATCAGCCTTGACTCAGAGTTAACAATCCATGGATTTAAATAACTTATAGATTTAATTTCATCTACAATTTATTCTATGACTAAAGAGCAGGAGCACTTTGTGAAGTCACAGTAATTTCATTATATTGTATATAATTTATAATTACTTCGTATATGTTCTGTATTTTCTCTATTTAATGAACGCTAATGAACAGTTAATAAGCACTCACTTTTGATAAAATGATGTAAGGATATTGTACATCATTATGAAAGTATCACTTAATGTTGCAAATTGCAATTTACTCCTATAATTTGTAAGTTCGTATAATATTTATTACAAATGTATATATATAACGATACACATGTTTCTGTGTAAATATCCGTGTATTTCATATTATGTAAGGCTTATAATAACCTCATTTCTGTATATATGCATGCAGCTATGATCCGATTTATTGACCACCTCTGAAAGTTGATGTAAAAAATATTTCAATGCATTAAAAGATATATATACTGTATATAGAAAGAAAAACATGTTAATAAATATATTTGCAAGAATTATAAATACTTTGTATGCTAACTTATAACCTTAATTATCGTTTGTTCCATATTGCAATTGTTAAATATGTCCATTCCTGTTGCAAAACCTCGCCCAATGTTTATCGATATCTGTATCTATGATTTCTTAAAATTTATCCGAAATGAAATGACACATTTTCTATGAGGTTCATCAGGCTGGTGATTGACGAAGCCAATTCATAGCTTATATATCATGCTGCACAAACAATTGTCATGCATCCCCAAAATAAATAATGTTTCATACTCCAAATTTGTGATAGTGCAATGCCAGTAGTTACCATATCTGAAAAAATTGGTATAAAATATATGTATTGATATGCAATTTAATAATCTAAATAAGTTGGTAGACCTGTTGGGCCTCTTCGATATTACTTTCATGGGACCAGATAACTTTTGTCCAATCCACAACAAGAGTCTAGTTGAATTTCATATTATTTGGCACATTTCAGTCGTTACTTTAGACTGACCTCAGACAGATGTGGCTTCTTCCTGGCTTTTCTTGCCATTCCGATTGAAACTTACATTACTGTTGATTCTAACTTCATAAATTAAAAAAACATTTATTAATATCTAATTTATTCTTCTTAATTTACTTGGTTTGTCTATTTAATATTATCCATAATTCTAAAAAACATTTCTTCATAAAAAATAAGCATTAATTGTATCAATATAGTATATATAGCTAAAGGTCGACGTACAAAATATTAATTATTGTTGCAAATATAGATATTGAATACAGTATATAATTTTACACTAAAAATATCTTTACAGCCCCATATGATTTTAATTATCGATTTTGTATTCAATAATTCCGAAAACATCTAACGTGTCAAAGATTTTATTATTTTAGTTATTACATACTTTAATTATAAATTTTCCACAAAGAATCTGTATACATACATACGTTCAATGTCTGAGAGTAGAATGAATTCTAGAAAGCCATAAAACTAAAAGCCAAATCCTTAATTGTCAAAATTGGAAAACTTATAACTTTAGGTTGTTTAGGCTGAGAATCGTTTAAGTAAAAATCTTTATTTTTCAGGAATTTGTCATTTCGAAACATTGGATTTCAAGATTATGATCCTAACCCGTGCAGGTGCCAAAAACTTGTAAGTAACAATTATTTGAATTTCCTTTATGAAACTAAATGTAAAATTCATTGAAATTACATTTTACAAATATTGTACGTATTTTTATGCGGTCAATATTATCGATCTTCATCTTCGATGGAAATGATTTCCATTGGTATTCTTCAAGTATTGAATAAATGGTAAAAGATAAATTCGACCTCATAAACTAGCTTTCTATTATTCAATTATATACTGAAAGCTCTCGAATTGTAATCATCCATTGACTTATTGAGGAGTTAAATTCCTGAGGTTTAATTAAGAAAGCCACTCTCGCTATAATTAATTCCATAAAGGAGAGTATTAAGTTATTGAACATAAGCGATCTCTCAAAGTGATCTATTTATTTAATTAAACCGCATAACGACCACACGATATTGACAATACGTTGGTGTATATATATACAGTATATAGGATCACTTTGTATTAACACCTGCCTACACGTTTGAAACGTTCTAATTTTTCTTTAAATATTTGTAAAAATATTTAGAAATAGAGTTTATAGTTAATTATGTACAAGTATAAGTGCGATTACTTTGATGTTAAAAAATATATAATTTTGTTGATGTAATAATAGAAACATAAATATTACTAATGGGTTTTAAATATTACTAATGGGTTTAGATGTGAGTAATCATACATAATTTGAATTATTGATGTATAATATTTTCAGTTAAATCTTTCAGAGGATGAATGTATTTATCGTGGTCAGTTTACTTGACTATTTATATCAAATTTCTACATGATTTTTACATCCTCAGACGCAACACATTTGAGTAACTCTCGCGCATTATTAATGATGGGTATTTTTTAAAATGATTCCGCAGCTTATTTAATACTGAAAATGTTCTTAATTCTCCTTCTTTATCTATATAAATTTAAGTTTGCTACACTCTAAGTTTTAACGGCTTGCTAATGCATTAGATGCGTTATTTTAGGTCATATCGTTAAATGCGTTATGATTTAACGGATTAGTATAAAATATCAGTCTTATAAATTACATTTTATTAAAAAAAAGCCTCTAACAGAAAATAATACTCATTATTTTATTTACTGAAATGAGTACTATTTTCTGTTAGAGGCTTTTTTTTTAATAAAATGCAATTTATAAGACTGATATTTTATTCTAATCCATTAAATCATAATGCGTTTAACGATACGACCTAAAATAACGCAACTAATGCATTAGAAAGCCGTTACACTTCTTAGAGTGTAGGAACATCTCCATAATACAATTATTTAATACTCATTCACTTAGAAATCTTAGATGTTAATAGAGTATGAAGGAATGAAGAAAACGATATTTTACAGAAACTTTTATAATGTTTAATTTTGAAACTAGAAAAGAAATTTTCTCTTAATATTTTTCTAGTTAAGGCGTTCATTACAAGGAAAATATGATTTATGGCTGAGCAATTTTTTCATAATTTAGTATAGAAAATAGTCTCAGCTGTGAAAAGTTTGTCCTCAAAATGTATAAGTCACTGCAAAATATATTAGAGTTTGTTGTTTTGTCTCGTCTAAACTTGTATATATTGTTTCAATAACTCACAGCTGTTTCCATTTTTCATACAAAAATGAAGCTCCACTTATATAGATATTGAGTTAAAGTTTCGAATAAAGAAATATAGAGACCTATATTTTCGCCTTACTTTTAAATACAATTAAAAATGTTTATTGTACGAATTATTATGGATAAATACAGTATAATAAATTTAATACATGAAAATTGATAATAAATATATTATGCATCTTATAAGCCGATTGTTAGCGTATAGGAGCTCTTCAGATAAAATTTGGTTTATATTCATTGTATAAATAATACAAAAGAAATAACGGGTTGACATAAACTCAGGTACAAATGAAGAATACAGTGCGTTATATTTACAATTTATTTATAACAGTTAGACGTTGAAATAATGCTTGAAATATATTTATACAAGGGACAAAATGATTTTCTTTGAAATTATTGAAAAATTCCACATGTAAACAAATTCTATCTTTCAGATAATAACAAAAAAAATATTCAAATCAAAATGATCGAGAAAAAATATAACTCTTTATGTTTGAGTCAAGTATAGAATAACATCAAAAGTTTCATGACTGTTTATTTCCTATCGAAAAATATTTTAAATATTTTTGTTAAAAATTCAGATGAATCTTCTGATGAAAACACACAAGAAACCAAAGAATAATCTAAAAATCGTTTTAATACAGAAAGATGATCAAAATTCGGATCTCGATAAAACTAATAACAAAGGAAATTGGATGCATAAAGACATGAAACTGGAAGAGACAGTTCCAAAAGAAGACTTTTAGATTTAGAAAGCCATGAAAGATTTCGTGAAAATGAGACTGAAATATATAGTGAAAAATTCGATTAAATGTTCAAAGACATGAAAGAAGACTTGCACATCAATGTCTAATGAACTATGTTTCCTTAGTTTGAAAAGGAAATTATAATCTGCCCACGTAATCTCCAGTAACCATTTATAAATTTGATTATTTCAAGTCTTAATTTAGATCCAATGATATATTCATTATTTTATCTAATTGGAGAAGAAGAATGGCAACCAAATATACTAATTAAAGGTTATGAAAATGCAAGTCGTAAAAATATTTCAATGTTCTATGACAAGTAGCATAAACAGCCATAATAATAATTTTAATTTTATATTATGTAATTGGTCGAAATTAAAGAGTAAACCTCTTTAAAGAATTGAAAGACCATCAACTATATGTTACAAATAATGCTACAAGTAATGGTACAAGTAATGGTACAAAGTAATGTTACAAGTAATGGTGGAAGCGCAAAGTGGTCGAAGAGTAATTTTATCTTCTACATTTAATTAAGGATCACCTAAAAATATTAAAGAACATTATCACGATGCAATGGCAATTGCATGCAATCTATTTGTAATGTTAACCTATAATCCGAATTGGCAAGATATAAAATTAAATCTATTTCTTGAATTTATTTATATTTATATTTTGAATAAAAAATATATTCGTAAAAACAATTGAATCACAAAGTAATTGATAATGAATTATTATTAGACAACGAAATGTTAATTTTCCAAAATTTTTACAAATTGAAACTACCTTTCTATAAAAATGATCGAGAATATTTTAAAACTTTTGAAAATTCATATTGTAGTAAACCTTTCGTTGTCTAATAATTTTATTATTGTCTAATCATTTCAACGTATTTCGTCAGACGGTCACGTGCAATTAGCTAGTTTATAATAATACAAAATAATTTAATGTCCTTATTATCAGAAGGCAACAATTCATTAAAAACTTAATTTGTTTAATATTAAATGTCTCTTTTCTAAATATAAACAATATAACATATTTTATATTCAATTTTCCTTGAATCATATTTAAGAAATTCATTCATAGATCCAGTAAAACAGTAAATTTTGTAATACAATTCTGTATGTCTCATTATTCTTGTCTGAAAGCAAAATTTTGTAATGCTATTTGTGTAACAAATTGCTTTTTGTTTAAAAAAATAAACAAAATGCTTAATGACAGGAATGAAAAATTATTCATTGTAAGTACGCTATTGCAAGTATATTTTTTGTAGCATGAAAAATACCAAACCAGCAGTAATTGATGATCGCCCAAAAAAGAAACTAATTTATATGAAACAATATTTCAGAAACAGAATATTCATCGGTGGCAATAATTTCTTACCATGACAGTACATTTGCACCATTGGGAGTTGTTTGGAACAAATTTAAATTAAAACATGATTATCTTACTTTTCTTTGGTTTTGTTATATGGACACTTTTAATAAAAAACATTTATGAAATTCTTTTTTATTTAAATACAAAAATTTCCTAATATTACAATGATTTTAATTATTAAGAGAGGACTTACTTAAAAGTCATTAATATCAAAATGTATAAACATATAATACAGGCAGCGTTTTTAGTAGTGCATTATTGGTTCAATAGTTTTATTTTTTAGTAAAGCTAACACCTTTATTTAATCGAAGCAATCTCCTAAATGATTTAATTAAGCAAGTTCAAATCCATGGAGGAAATTTTCTTTAGTTCAATGAAGATCTTCTTCATTTGAGTGAAGATATTTTTGAGTGCAGCTACAAGTGAAAACTTGAAGAAAAAAAAGATTTGATCTCTGCTCCCTCATGTTGTCAAAACCTCACTTAATAACTTCAATTACAGAATACAGGGTATTTATTGTTCAAGATAAATATTGACATTGGTGACATTGTATGTGGGATATTGCTCTAAGTTTGAAGGTTATTGTCATCGGAGGTATATTGTCCTATAACCATCATCTACAAATGATAGTTCGAACATATCATCACATTCATACCCTCTCCAAACTTATCTAGTTCATTCATTTTCACTAAGTTAGTTAATTCATTGCATTTAATGTATAATTTTTTCCACTATATTTATCTAACAAAAAATAATTTGTATTATAATACGAAGCCAAAATAATAATATCGTGCAACACCAAAGATTCCTAATTAATAACTAGGCCTATTTTGAATTTCATTTAATAGCTTTAAAAGAGACTTGGCTAGCAAGTGCCTCTGAGTACATATTTGAAATTCAAGGATATTCTCATATTTCACAGTCAAGAGTTGAAAAGACTGGCGAAGGAATCCGTATATAATAGTATCATCAATTTTAAAAGTAGAAATAAACGCAAAGTTACAAAGTTAACAAATATATACGATACACACGAATCTCTATTTTTTACGCATTTTCACTAGAAAGCTTTTATAAACCTCCTTATTTGTCCATTTCACAAATTAATAGCTATCTGGTCGAAACTCTATTTGAAGATCGACGCATAAAAACAGGAAAAATCATATTTATAGGTGTCATTAACATAGATATTGATAGACCAAATTTATCAAACTTGCATATTGACTTCAAAAATCTGTTGATGGAACATGGATTCCAACAATTTATTGGCATATTAACACACTGTTTATCTACAACAATTATTATAAGTTCATATATATATGGGCTAATTTTGATAATGATTGCAAAGGAATATTTCTCCAATATTCTTTTTTTGTTTTAAAACAAAAATAAAGAATGAATCTATGTTAATTTTCATTAACATCAAACGACGTTAAAATCGTGATTAATCTTTAGAAACTTTGACATTTTGATAAACAAATACTTTCCTATCAAGAAAAAGACAATTCCCTACAGGAGAATTCAAATGATTAAATCGACAATTATGCTTCTATCCTAATTAGTGCAAAACATAAATTATTCATTATGGTGAAGAGAAAAAGATTATCTAATAATATTTTTGATACTTTTGTAATCAGATTTATCAATATGGTGTTTAAAACTAAATATCACAACATTAATTTGGAATACTGATCGTATTTATATTAGTAAAACATAAATACTGTATTATACGTAATTAAATTTATCTTATCTATATGAACCACATAATGGTTAAATGTTGATAAATAAATGTAATCAATCACTTATCAAAATTAAAATCATATGTGACGTCATGAAAACAAACCTGTACCTAATTTTGCTCTTTAGAGATAGCGAGATTCACAAATTAACAGACCGACAATTTGGAAACGACTTTGAAACTATTTTTCTCTTTCATTTATCTATCAGCTTTCATTAGACGAACAAGTCTTCTCAGTTACCTCGTGTATTACGAGCTTGTAATTAATATTTACAAGTATTGATTTGTTTATAATTGTTTTATAACTTTTGCATAACTTTGCATTCCCTTGACTTCGAGGCTTATAGAGATTCTGGTAGCTGAGAAAAGTGAAATAATATTCTGTATAAATAAGTGCTTAATAAATGAATGTAGGTTACATTCATATTCCATCTTTACAAACCCCATACACTTGATATTATTAATCTAAATATTATTTTAAAGTACAACTATGAAAATAGTTTTATTTATCGATGAAGTGAAAACCAGAAGGAAGAAAATATGATAAAAACAACAGAAATTAGGCAGGTTAAATACTAAACAGGGTAGGGCCGTGTATAAATTGACAAAATAAATACATACATTCTTAACTAAAAGTTTGTAGAAATTGGAAGCAAATCATGCAGTAAACAAGTTTTGTTAAACACGGTATCTTCTTAATTTTTATTTAGTCTTTCCAAAAATCTTCGACTAATTTGTAAAGTTATACTGTACTTTGAATTGAGAATCTAACGTAATCTATTTTCTTTATTCTTTAGTCTTCGAGTTAGTTTCCATTAACTTGCTCACAGTCATCTTTACTTCACGTTTTTTCATATTTCTAAAAACTGATTCTTTAAAAATAAGTTTATCATCAATATAAAAACATAAAATTAAAATTATTATTTTTGTTGATGATATCTAAGTATCTCTCATGAGATCAGTTTACCTCTATATTTATCGTCGCTTCAACTATGGTATTAAAAATACCTTACTAATTTTCTTATTCAAAGACCTCCTATTGGTCAGTGGCACGTAACCTACTTTCGATCTTGGCTATTAATCTTCCCATTGGTTCTTTGTGTCATTAAAATTAAATATAACTACACCATTAAGGAAACCTGATCATTACTACCATCACTATAAATGGACAGTACCTATACACTATATTTCAAGGGTGACAAACAGCGACGCATTGCGCTAAAGGTAGCGCAGCAGATACTTTGAAATGGAGCACCGAGATCTTCTATGAATTGTGCTAAAATATTCATATGACATTTGAGTTGATTGGCTAGTGGAAATATAGATTAACCTATTCTTGCTAAATTATTTCGTTACTATTACTAATGAGTTAATGAATTTTATAGTCCACCATCAGATTCAGTGCCGATAATAATGAGCAAACAAAAGGTAAATATTATATTATAATTTTATTTTACTAACAAGTTGATAGTAATTTTTTCAAAAATTATATTTTGGTGCATCCGGTATAAACCTAACCGAACTATAGCACCTATCAAAAAAAGGTCTGGTACCCTTGCTCTATACAGTAAATATATGTAGTTTGTTAATTGCAAACTAATACTATATTAATTATATTGATCTATAACTTAAATTCTCCAGTAAATTAAAATAATACTTTGACCTTCAACGAATTGATCGATTAGCCAATATTTCATCTTTTGTAGCGCACTCGCTGTTTAATCTATTTTCTCTTTTGTATTTCGATGTTTTGATTCTTATTCTTTTGTTCCTCGACGTATGTCCATTGTTTTTTTGCTTCATCTTTATTGTCTGGACATGGACCATTCGCATATGAAAGTATAATTAAATAACAGAGAAAAAAAATCTGAAGTTTTGAGAATCAATATTTTTCAATCCTCCTACATAGAAATGCATGGAATATGGATTTAATATATATTTTATTTATAAAACTAACAGATCATGAATTTTCTTTACTGTTGGTCAATTTTCTTAATGGAAAATATTCCGAGTGAGCAATATTTCAGTTGTGAATATTGAAAATAAAATATATAATATTTTACAAAATACAAATACCAAAATCTACTTGCTAAAGTTTACTGAGTGAACAGCAGACAGTTTTATCATCTATAACTGGGTATAAAAATGATTATTGGACAAGACAGGAACTTAAAGAGCCACAGTGCTGACTAAACGCACATCTAAATTATTCATGACAGATAATACTGCAATATCGATACAAATTATTCACTTTTAAAGATTCAATTATGATCATATAAATTTAGTCTGTATCTTTGTCCTTTTAATCGACTTATTTGGGTCATAAATTGTGTTTATTGAGGTTTACCTTGAAATTATTACAATACATCTCGTACATTGCTAAAAATAAATAAAAAGAATATATCAGATTTGATTCAAAATAACCACATTTCGATTCGGATGACATAAAAGAAAAGTTAATTCAATAAAATATATTCTGTTAGTCCAATGTTCTGAGTTCCAAACTATCAAATATCCTGTTGAAAAGAATGAACTGGAAAAAGTTTCGTATTTTTGGAAGTGAACATTTTTTAAATGTTACTTTATGGATACAGACAAATCAAATATTTATTATATTCTTGAGTATAATATACATATGTATAATTAATTATATACAATTTACATAGTCATATTCCATCTAAATTAAATGTGAAGATAATGGCAGATAAAATTCAAGCCAGTACCATG
>JAJNBT010229230.1:0-14778 GCA_028455955.1 Notopais sp. p TS-2021 | reverse complement strand
TTTGAGTTATTCACATTATTAAAAATAAATGACTTTTTCACCTTATTTGTGGCAGTAAAAATATCTTCTATAGAAATAGGAATAAATTAAGTAATTTAATTTCACTGTGATGAAATTTTCATTTGAACATACATGTTTAACACTTACAGTCAATAACATGCTTTAATTTTATTACTCAGAAAAATGTGGACTGCTTTTTAAAAGTATTTTATAGGTTAGGTTAGGTCATACATATTCTACAGTCATCTTCAGTGAATTCAGCAACAAAATAAAAAAAAGTTTAGTTATGTTTTAATGGCAAATCCTTAACAAATAGATGGCAGAAATAAACTTTGCAGAGGTGTATAACGTTTCATTTAATCCATTTCTCCTAAAAATGAAATACATATTATGAACAAGAATAAAAAACTATGACGTCAGACGTCACAAAGATCCCTAATTAAACCTAAGTAACCAAATCTAAAAATTAAATAAACATATTTATATAACAAACCTAACCTAATTTAACTTATCGGTATCCTAATTCAATTTTATGTAATTTAATTTTCCTTAATTTAATTTACCCAAATTTAATTTTTTTCCGTTAGACATTTATTCTATGGGGCCATTGTTCACGGTGTTAAAATAGTTAATTGGCCAATTTATTATTATTATTTATCTCATTGTGGAATATCGATATATATATAAAAAGGTGTTTTATATTCAAATTCCAATTATAGAAATAATCGAATGGCTGAAGCTTTTTTTCTTATTGATAAATATAAACTAAACGTTTATGTTCGCTAAAACGAAATATTTATCGGATTTCATATCTTTTAAGTGAATTACCTCCAAGCTGACATCGTTATGTCAGCTTGTAAGCTCATTTTGATATGAATACTTATATATATATATAAATAAATTTTGTTATTTAGAGTCTGGAGATGATGTCTCAATGTTGGTAGAGTCGGAAGGCTGTGAGAATCGTCGAAATTGCTAAACCATGCCAAATATAATTACTGACTAGTTACGTAAAATTGTCATATTATTAAACAAATATACTATAATGATTTACTAGTCAATGCACAATAAGCTAAAGTAACATAAGGAAAAATAATTCAACACAGTTTCAAACAATATTTATTAAACTGAAAATAATATTAAACTTTGAAAAATAAATATACAGTAAAATAACGAAAACAAAAAATGAAAAACCATAATTTGATCAAGATTTATTAAAGAAAAACAATGTAACTTTATGTACTTTATGTACCTGAAGTAAAGATAAATTATTAAGTACAAGCAGTTGGGATTTTTCGATACAGTC
Organism: Notopais sp. p TS-2021; assembly: GCA_028455955.1. NCBI lineage: Eukaryota > Metazoa > Arthropoda > Malacostraca > Isopoda > Munnopsidae > Notopais > Notopais sp. p TS-2021. Next base: position 13,472 of record JAJNBT010229230.1, on the reverse strand, counting down.
CATTTTGTAATTTGCATGAAACAAGTCGGTATCCAACTCTGTATTCAGAAAGTGATAAAGTTATTCACAAAAAGTTTTACAAAAGATACCGGTAAACTATATATAACTTTAACGAATTAAGACTGTCGAAAGATGGTAAACCTATCATTGGATTGAGTACCAATAAACAAATAAATAAACATGAAAAGTTACGTAATTACGACATACGTGATTTCTAACATATGTGATTTGATATATAGATATATTTCGTCTGTGTACAGAGGAATTGAAGTTACAATTCTTTCCCCGTTATTTAGTTATTAAGAAAGTCTAAAATTTGTTATCTACTGTACATAAGTGAGGGCCTGATCCATTTGGATGCGGTCCGTAACAAGTGATTTAGTAGAGTATACATAAATTCCTAGAACGAGTTATCATTATATTTTGAACGTTTAGATATTGTGTTTTTCTCTCATGGTGTTCATTATTTGCTTAAATTATATTATTATTGGTATATCTACGAACAAGTTATACAGTACCGGAAGATATTTAAGGGCACTCTATCAACACTTGATAGGGTAAAATTTGTACGAAACAGTAAAAAGGTGTAAGAAAAAGAATAAAAGGGTCCTTTCTCAACAAGTGTAGACCAACCTGAGTCTAGGGATCGAGTCTTTAATCCTGCATTCAAAAGAATTCTCTTTAACTGAAGCCCTCTGTCAGGTCGTTAGGCAAGATAATAAATTTCTCTTTCTCTCGCCTCCAGCTTGGCTCCACGATATCTGCCTACGTTCAAAGGACGACCGACTCTTTACCGGACCTTAAGGTCCATCAATAGGTTTAGGGTACAGAGGAAAGAAGTTAAAGTTAAGTGGGGTACCCAAGCTCCCACTAGGCTCAGAATGCTAATAAATGTGTTAAAAGCAATATTGTACTTTATCAAAAAACCATCATTAATAGACTACTTAAAGAATTAATTATACCTAGAAACTTTTTATTACAGTCGAAAAATAGTTTGAACAATATTTAATTGTAGTATAATAATATATGCCGTACAATTAAATACATTCGTTTAGAAGTAATAAAATAATATTAAGAACCGACTACGTCCCTATTACATTGGAAATTCTGAAATTAACTTTGACTACATTCATGCCTAGCGAAAATTGTGTTGCATCTATTCAATTTATTTTTAATATTTCGATTTTCGGTATAAAAAAAAAAATTTCATAATCAAAATATTGACTATTTTATTTTAAGTTTTTATAAAATTACGTAAATGAAAACAATTCGTAGATAATGAATAAATAGTTATTCTATATTCTAGTTTTAAGATGATTTACTCACTGTAATTTATAAAAATTCGAATCTGTCTTCTGGAAATCTGTTAGTTTCCTGAACGAAAATGGATTGAGAAACAATTTTTTATTTGTATTTCATTTTTGGGAAAAGAAATGTGTATCTCTCTAAATTCCCTTTACATGTTTAACTTAAGTAAATAACACAACTTTGATTAAAATAGATGAAATTTCATAAAAAAAACATACCAATGGATTAGTAATTGTCCCAATGCGCTGATTTTCCTAAGGGCTATAAACCTGATCTGATTCTTGTTCCAATGCATACGCTTGAAGATTGCGGAATCAAGTGACATAAACTTGATATTGCAGAAGTCACAACGAGAGAAGACTCAGGATATAATTCGCTAGTGAACTGGCTATTTAAAGGGATTTCGAGGGGCATTCCATCGATCAATGAATTCGTTGCATCTTCGACCGCCGCAATGTTCTCATGAGAGTACCCATTCCCGGGTCTATCCGTTCGTTTAGTGTCGGACACAGATCCTCTTATGAATTACGTAATAAGCGCTGAGTCGTCTCTTGCAAAGCCTGTGGTGATTTTGCACTTCATTTGTAAAGTAAAAAATCCTACAATTGTTCACCGAGTATATAATAATACCGGTATGTGAAAGTCAACAATCTCAGAGGGGTGCTTCTGTGGCACATCTGTTGAATTCGAAATTTAACTATATATATAGAGTGCTTTTCCTGTTCTAAGAATTTTTTGTAAATATAATATTCCCAGTTAGTTATTTCTACATTAAATATGTTTCATAAAAAAACCTGTCAGAATATCAGAAATTATAATAAAGTCATCTCAAATCCCAGAAGATTTGCACCATTTAGGCTAAAGAAGTAGAAAAATTTATTTCATTTTAGACAATTTTACTGTGAATTATGCTTTAGAATCCAAGAATGTGTTATTTTTTACTGTACTAATGAAATTTCATGTACAAATCTTTATTCATTTGAAATTGATATGAGCATAATACACTAATCCTGTGGCATTGATCGAAAATTTTCAATATATTTCCCGAAAATTTATTGTGGCAATGAATTTTCCCAAAAATAGATATGTAAAGTAATAGAAATTTCTAGCTTACCGCCCGCCATATGGGATGGAAAGGAGAATTCCATGTGCTATTTTTCAAATTTTATAATATATGCGTTCATCCATGCATGAAATATTTATAATGCTCAGAAGAGAATGACAGATGCGAAGCTTTATATATGTAGAAAATTATATATAATTTAAATACAATATATTCTTGGGAACGTCACATACTGTACATGATTCGGCATTTTATAAACATTTATTCTTCTACCTTTATTTACGATATTCAGTGCGAACATTCTTGTGGAAATTCAGCAGGGCTGAAAAATTCAAAATTATTTACAGCTTATGACTGAATTTTATTTATTTTTTCTTCATACGAAATTCCAGATTCGTGCATTAAGAGTCCCAGTGATGCACATTGCACAACCTTTTTTAGAACAAGGACTTCAAAATTCATAAGAAATATTTCATGGTTTACCTAATATTATTTAACTTTTAATTACATTAATTATGAGACACAATATGATATTAATTTTAGCTAGTTTGAGAATGTTAATTTTCCTATTGATATTCAAATGTTTTGTTATTGAGAAAAATTGATCATAAATAACACGTATTCATGCTGTTTTAGAAGAAAGAAAATGTATATTTATGAGGTCTATAATAATGTGCCGCGGTTTCATTAATATTCAAAATTTGAAATTTGAAAATACAGTACATTTTTTTTTTAAAGATTGTATTCTGAATGCTATTACATGCTTAAAACACTTCATTTTATATTTCCAAAAAGTATTTATTATGTATTTAATGTCTTTTTTAGTTATTTCTGAAATACGTAAATTATCAGAATCTATATTTATTGTATAGCTAAAGATAAATTAATTTATAATTTTATTGATAAAAGTGTTTCCTTTGACCAATATAAAACATAATTATTTATGGAAAGTTGCTTAAAATATTATAAAATCATACATGAATATCAGAAATAACAGGCAAGCATAATTTTAAAATAAAAATTGATTTTAATATTGTCAGCACTATAATTATTTCATCCTAGTTACATTTATATTTATTATATATAAATATAACAAATCTTGTACAATATAGAAGAAGAAGAAGAAATTTTAATTTATAAAAAAATATGCAATAAAAAAGTTGTGTACATTAAGCTACATTATCGGTCTGATAAGCTTATATTAGGTCTATATTATTAAATAAAAGTGAAACTTACTGCAGGAAATTACATCATTGAGAGATACAGTTTGTTAAAATTTATAATTTCAAGCAAAGGATGGATTTATGGGCATTTAAAACTTTTTTATTGGAGTAAATTGATTTTTAAATATATTTTATATATTTCTCGATTAAGCTAAAGTGTTGTAATAATAAAAGGCATTTGCGCTTATTATATCTATCGAATAGAACTGCAAATAGCTCTAAATTGGCAGTATTGTAATCAATGCTGTTTTTTGGTGATGACATATTCTACGTTGGGTGAGGTGTGAGTCTGATATTGCTAATGTAACCCAACTTATGGAAACAATTCAATTTTAGACTAACTTTAATACAATCTCTGTATTAACTTAAAGAAAACATAAGTGTGTCTTTTTCTATAATAGAACAGTTGTGGTGAATTTACTGTATATATGCAAACGTTCGTTAATTTAGCTTTCCTCTGACGTGTTAAAGAATAGATTTACCAGGTATATCCATAAATTCTAATGGTGTTGAAATATTTCATTATGGAAAACTATTTAACAGAATGAGATGCGGGTTTTGCATATGAATTACCAACCATTAAAGTTTTATTTTCAGCATTGCCAATGATGGCGCGAACTTGAATGTTCTACGGGTAATAAAAGAGGCTTAGAAATAATTAATCAGCTTACTCATATATTTCTAAATTGTTTCTTATTTTTTATTCAATAATTTATAATTTGTTCTCTGATTTACAAAACCACAAGATGAATATCAGGAACAATTTAATAAAAAAAATATATTTAAATTAGTTAAAAGATACACATTGTTATAAAAAGGATGGCAAAAAAATGAAGAGAGCATATTTTAACTGAAATATCTCAAATTTTAGACGTATTTCTGTATGTACTATAAAACCATCTCCATCGGAATAAGAATCGCTTTATTTAGGAAATCGATTCTGATTGGTGTTCATCAGCGGTTCAAGGTTTACTATTGGTGGACAATATTTTTGACAATTCTATTCAGATATAGATCGGTTTTATAGTGGTGACGAAAATACGCCTTGACGAATTTAATTTATCAAAATTGATTTCTTATATAATTTTAAGGAAATTATTTTATTTATAGTACTATTGCGCTTCTTTCTGAGAAGATGATTTTTTTTTTACTATTTTAAAACTTTTAAACCATACCTGACAGCATATGTATAATGTAGAGTCATATTATCAATATCTGACCATTGTAACTGTGTTTCAGATATTCCTGTACCTAAAATTTGAAATGCTGTAAATACCATATTTTCCAATTTTCCATAATGACTGGCCTAAGTTCTATATCTCAATGTCAAATTAAGATCAATGGTTTTAACGATTTTGCATTGATGCAACCAAACTTTATATAAACCTGCAAGTATCTCTTTCAGACACTGCAAATATTTTTCCCCTGTATTCCAAATCAGTATGAAAGATGCAATCGTTGATAATGGATATTGTTGGATATTCAACTTTATACACATGATTTAACTTGTTTGGTAATTTGTAAAATGAATCACTTTCAAATTTAATATACTGATATAATAAAAAATAGTCGATTTCCATCATAAATATGAATAACAAAAATGTTAATTTTACGTTTGAATTCACAGTCGTTCATAATTTAACTTTACATATATATACTAGATAATAATTTATATATTTTGATACATTTTGTTTTTCGACTGAAAGTTCTATTGTACGCTGATATGTTTTTTGTTATTTCACTCCCAGGAATGAGATTTTATTTTGACAATTTGAATTGAAAAATATTTTTGTTTTTCTTATATATTTTTCTATGAATTTAGAATTGAAACAATTTAATATTTTTTTCTTTAAAGTTACAAATATTGTAACCTGACATTATATATATAATTGATTTTACTACGATCTTAGAATGTCGTGAAATCAGATAATAAAAGGTAAGAATGGTAAAAACAACTATACAAATTTAATTTTTATTAAAGCTGGTATTAGTTTACATAATTTAAAATTAGTCATAATTAATTACATATACGTTTGTATACTTAGAAATTATATCTTACATTTACAAAATAGAGCAACCTATAATAGAATAAATACAAATTCAAGCATATACGAAATAATCAATATACTATAACAGCAATGTCTTTAATCTTTATATTCACATACATTAAATACATATAAGTTTTTATTCATTTAATAAAAGTTAAATTTATTGACTTTTTATTATTAATATAAAAATGTCATCAGTAAATTAGTTTTTATCCTATAATAATTATTGTCAACTTCATTGATATTATTGTGTATTAAATAAGTTCGTATGTATGATACTTAAAAGTTGTACAATTATCTAATTATACTTTAAACTTGTACAATTATACTTAAAAGTTGTAAAATTATACAATAACACTTAAATATTGTACAATTTTTGCTCATCTTTCAATGAACTAAAAAGATAACTGAATATTTATTTATAATTTAATGAATTATTTTGTCTAACTATATTTTTTTTAATTTAAGGACATAAAAATTGTGTATAAATGTATTAAGTTAATTACAGAACAGAGATCAAATTTATTTTACTTATAAATACATACTCGCACATACAAGATTTCAAGCGTATATTATATTAAAATTAATACAGATAGTTCTATCATATAACTACATTTCTAAATAATGGATATATAATTTGTAATAACTAACTGTACGTACATTTATTTATACTTCGATATTTAAAAAATTTACAATTGCTTACAAATTTATTTATATAAGAATCGTATAATGTTTTTGCTAAAAATCGTTGACTTTTACAATAAAATGAAATTAATTCTTATACAACTAGAAATAAATAACGTTGTTTTAACTTCTGTAGACTAAATTGTAAAGAAAACAAAAAAATGTCATAATAAAATTGAAATCAAAGATGAGTATCCACAGATCTAAAAATACGAAATTAACGGTACAAAGTTTTATGTGACTTGCAATTTTACATAAAAATTGTTTATTTTTTACGAAAGTTTCGTAGTAGATATTATTGCGTTACCAAGTTTTAATAGTGACTATATATATATAATTAATTATTAGATTCATATTCTCAATTCCATTCGAGCCACAATTGAATTTTTGTCATTATTGAAGATATTTATTATTATAATTGGAAGCATATACTTTTATAATGAAGCAGATTAAAAATAAGAGATATAAGTTATTAATGAAAGTTTATAGACAAATATTCAAACTCATGTTTTTCTGTTTTTAAAAAGTCCCATAATTCTCAACCGTAAATCTACATGCAATGAGACCTAAAAAGAAATGATATAATGGATTTTTCAGCAAAATAAAATCTCCTAAATATTGAGTAAACCTGTAATATTTTTTTACCATTGATATAAAATTCGTTAGTTCCATTGTGATTTTGAAATTTAGATTTCAAGATCATGCAGGAGAATTTATTTTAATAATTTAGATTCATTACCCTAATTGCTAACTATGACCACATAAAGCAAATAACTAAGAGATCGTCCACATAACCCTGTATAGTATATATGCATTAAAGAAAGTTTACAGCATACATTCATTTTTATAATTGCATTTAAAAGGTTATTGATATAAAAATTTAACAAAATTGGAGATATAATGTAAAATAAATTATACATATAACGAACATCTAAGTACAAACTTTATTAATAAATTTATTTTATATCTTATTTATTTTATGAAATTGTAATCTACAATGTTTATTTATTGTATTTTAAGTCATCTAAACGCTATATGTCAATAGTCAACTAAAAAGCACATTAAAATATTGGCTGTTGTAAATAGATTAAATGATTATTGCATTACTGTACATTACTTCGCATAAGTTTATCAAAGAGAGTGGAATGATTGACTTTATCAAAGACTTTATTTACTTAGATCAAGAAATATTGCGTAAAATTCCGATCCGTTTTCGTTAGAACTTTAAAACAGAAACTGCCATTATTGTAAATTTGTTTTGCAACTTTTTGCACAGAAATTTATCCAAAATATGTTTCATTGAACAAATATTATGTTAAGTGAACAATTCAAAAAACTGAACTTACTAAGATCGTTAGAAGTAGTATGATATGTTTTAATAGCATCTTGTATTATTATTGTCTATTACGTTGATCATATTTTAATGCACTTTAAGGAAATATATACCTATTAGATTATTAAAATTGTCCCATTAGGCGTCATCCATCCCGATTTTATGACTTTCGATTCCGCAGTCTTTCTACAGATAGATAATGTAGTGGGTCATTCTATCCTAACCTAACCTAACCTAATGTTCAAGGCCGGCTTTCACGCTAGATGGTTGTCATGGCAAAGTGGATATATATAAAGGGTTTCAGCTTCAGCCAATTTTTTCATACAATTTTTTCACGAAAATTAGTTTTCTATCTACGAGGAAATTCATGAAAATATTGGATTTGAAGTTGTGATATCCATATTTTTATATAGATATTATAGAAACAAACTTTATATTCGTAAAGATGAAGTTTTAAACTTTATTATGAAAAGGTTTAACTGTTTTTCTTTCGTTTAAGTATAATTATTCATTGTTAGTATAGTTTCACTTCAATTATTATATTTGTATAGATAAGCTTATAACACAGAGCATTAATTCTTTCTTGTGAATAAAAACTTCTATATAGAAGCCTATATCTTTTCTATGCAATAATTTGCAAGAATAATTCTATATACGATCATGTGAAATTCTTCTAGAATTATAAACACTTTTTTTGTTAGTAATTTCTAATTAAAAAAATTTCGGCCTATCATCTGACACCATTTTGTCGACCTTCCTTCCACCTTCAACTACCGATTACTATAGAACACAAACATCATTATAATAAAACTATATATTTCGATTGACAACAACTTCCATTTTTAGAACATTACATTTGTTATTATGACAATCAACTGGAAGATAACTAAAATTCACAAAAACTTGAAAAGCTTACACAATAATTCCATAAACGTATAAGAGATATGGTATTCCGAAATAAAAAAAGTATTAAATTATGAAAATAGTCTGCACATTTTTACCAGAAGCTGATATATTGTTCAAACTGTCTATTAATTTTCACCCCATGCTATTAGATATGAGCTGATCATCTTTGTATATACGCTCTTTGGTCATGGTTCCCAATTACTGCTAGGTGAGCGACAACATATTCTATTTTTGTGTATCCAGCGCGTAGATTGAATGAAACACACATGGATTCGAACCCGCAACCTCTTGAGCCATCGCGATTTTTATAATTTGCTAAAAATGAAGTGTTGAATTTTATACAACTTATTTGGTCTTAAATATAGACTGTTTAAATATTCAATTTAGATAAATAATGATATATTTAAACAATGGTTATTAGAGAATATTAAACTTTTTAAAGATTAACTGTAACTAATTTTCTCTACAATATATTGTATTGATTATCGGACTTTTTACCTAATCACATTTTGCCAACTGTAGAATAGACTCCTCATTGATATTTATTGAAGTAGCAAGTTTACACATTTATGGATATATATTTGTTAGGTTAGGTTAAGGTAGATTAGGTTAGGTTGTATAAGTAATATATTTGAATTTCAAACTAAGTGGTATTATATTTTTAATGTTGTTAAATGTTGACTGGTCAATAGACAACTGTTTTTACAGTATAGGCCTACAGTAAATGCTGGAAAAATATTTAAAATTTAATTCATAAATGACTGATAACAAATATAATATAACTGATTAATTTTGCTCGGTCTATATTTTAAAGTGTATACCCTCACAAAAAAATCACCAACCCTTAATTTAATAAATAAAATTAACAATCATAATAAACACGAGTTATTATGAAAACTAGATTGGTTGGTATTAATATTATTTAATTAATCTTATTGTGCTGTTTTTTCAGAGTATATATTAATGAATTTAAATTTATAATTGTCACCTGCATTCACCATGAAATATAAATTAAAATATTTATGATCCTACGCCGCTTTTGTTTTTAAATAGTCTTATACCGTATAGCAATGAAGCTACAATATCGGGAAATCTTTCTCCTATGAATATATTGAACAAATGATGAAATCGGTAAGGATTTGATAGCATTTTTGCATAAATAGCATATTGTTTTACAGCTATGCGTAACATGAAATATATTGAGTAAATTTTCTTCTAGAAAATCTCGAGATTTATGCTTGGCACAGTATAGATAAAACCAATTCAATTTCTCCGACGTCGTAAAGGAATCCGTTTTCTAAGTTTTGTAAATATTTTTGGCATTACTGTTTTCGTGACACAAAATACCGATATTCGCAAATTCAATCTTAAAATAGCTTGAAAAAATGTTGACAGAAAAATCATAAAAGATTATTTCAAATCCTGTTCTAAGAGATTTACGAAAAACACGAAAGGTTACACAATCTCGCAAACGATCTATACAATTTCTTTAGAAACTTGCATATTGAATGCAGCATCAATGGATAATAGATAGACCGTATATAAAAATATCTAATTTCATACATACTGTAGTTTCCTTGTGAGCTTATTATGACTTTTTTAACAATACATTCAGCAAAGTAGTTTTTTAGTCGTATAATATTTTTCAGCAATATGAAGAAGCATGTGCATATATATATATATATATATGATGTCATTAATGGGATCAGGTGTACAATGAACCCCCTTCTATGTATATACAATAAGTGGCTGAGAGCGGCTAGCTGTTGATTCTACATTTGACCCTAATGACATTTATATTACCGTCACCCTTCATTCCTTCCGGATTTATTAATTTTACGTATAATAAGTTAATATTATTTACAGATGTGTTCCCAGAGTCATAAAGTATCAATACTGCTATTGTTATACTGTAGATTTGTCTTTCTAAACATTTGTTAAATAAAATATTTGTATACGTGATGAAAATGAAGCCCCAATGTTAAAAAAAGCTTATTCTATTCACGTAATGATACAACACACATATGGACACGAATATATTTATGGTCCAACTACTTGAGCCGCGAATTAAAACCAAAGGTCTTTCTGTAAAATAAAGGAAACACGTCAGAATTGGTCGCTATTTCTGTAGGTGGCGCGTATTTTACCGTACACTGATTATCAAGTTACAATCATGATATTTAGGCCGAAAACGGAGTTGTAATATTGCTTTAACCTAGATCATACTCTCCCACTTGACAGATTTAATGCATGATTAGGCACTAAAAGAACGTAACAATTGGGGTTAAGTGGAAGAATAGATTTGTATTGATAATTAAAAATCTAGTATCCAGATGGGAACGATGGAGAAAATATTGGTTCTATACAGTAAAGATTATTACTTTAATAAACTATGAAATCTCTAGATTAACCGCTTAGGCATCGTGATCACAAACTGGTTGATCAAAATGCGCGAAAATATGTATTTGGTATTCACAAACCTCAAAGATGTAATACGGTAATTTACAGAAAATCTACCAGGGCATCGCAACTAATTAACATATATGCTACTGAGCGTTCATATAATAGCTTCATTCTACGTGATAAATAGAATACGCGCACGAATCAAATGCATTTTTAACATTTTTGAAGATTCTCAAGTTGGTTTCACTAAATAAGGAGCGCATGACATGGAACTAGCTTGTACTTTGGTTGATATGAAACCATTTCTACGAAGCCTGCCGCTTGCAGTTACCATTTAATATTGAATCTCTTTGGTCCTTTAGGTTAAAGAAGCGATTCTCGGATAAGGATCATGTCGAAATCTAGCTCTCTCTGTTGGACTTGTAGTTGCTTTCAATGTTCCAGAACTTCTTCCTGAAATGATGTTATTGAAACTTTAGTTTTGGAAATATACATTATTAGATCAAAAGATAAAACGAGATACAATAATTATTGTGTTAAACATGAATGGATGCTGAAGATTATAATAAGAGAATTGGAGACATCGTATCAGATAGAGGTAAATTTAAGAAATCAGTCAATAAATATGTTACAAATATGCAGGCAATTTTATACAAGGTTATATAACACTATATTTTACTGTAATAGTCAGTACCATGTAGTTGAAACCGGTAGTGATTCAAGACTTCTGATTTTTCTTCAACAGAAACGATAAAATATAGTATAATCAAATTTATCAAGGTACCGGTAGCAACACATTACTTCACCCTCTATTACTCAGCAAAATGAAAAATTCGATGTACATTGAAAATGAAATATGTGAATTTATATATAGGATTGTTTTATTGAAAATTAATCATTTCCACATTGGGTCAAAATAGAAACATCATGGAAATGAATATTGAACGTCTTGATAATACAGTATTATATATTCCTTGATATTAATTTAATTTTACTGTTTATAGTCAATAATAATTAACGATATTCCAGCGAAAAAATCTGCATTAAATGATGAGAAATTCACATTTTCGTGATAAAAGAGATAAAAATCTATATGGACCGCTTCAAAACATTATTTAAAATTTCTCTTTCAATTTCCAAATAAACGAATAAATTTCATTAAATAAAGTTTCAATCTATTTTGAAAATTTAGATATTCCAGCAAATAACACAATATTATCTGGTATAATCGTATTATTTTTCCCTTTATTGAAAGGATTGTTCTTAATCTGATCAAGCCGAATTACAAAATCTATTTTTTTAAACAAAATACGCAGTTTAGCTTGCCTGAAAAATAGAAATTCGCTCTAGTTTGTTTATATTCTAGAGTTATTGATGTTAAACCATTATATTTAATGGATTAAAATAAATATATTTACATCCGATTTTCTATTAAATTTTATCCATTAATTTTAATTTATTTTCAATTGTGACATGTAGCTTTTTGAACATATTCATAAATATCAATTCAAATATGGAAATAAACTAATGATAGAAATTAATCTAAAAATAATGGTTTAAAATTAATGGTTTTAAAAAATAGTTTAAAAATACATAATGGTTTAAAAATAATGGTTTAAAAATAATGTTATATGGTAATTTAATATGTCATAACGTACCAATTATATCATCTGTAGTTTGTTCTGATATTGGAAGCTCTCCCAAATGTTCATAAACGTTATAACTGAAAAAAAGTGAAATAAATTATAAAATATTTTAAAAATTTAATATCTCAACTTATTCCTAAATATTGAAATCCTTCTTTTTATTCGAGTAATGTATATTAATAAATTAGAATAATTATAAGTTAATTTAAGAATTTATTTATTTTCCTATTATAATTAAAATTAATTTAAGATGAACCAAATGTCCGTCTCTGTCCGAAAGACACCATTATTCCATTACAAAAATGATGAACGACTAAAAATGAATATAAAAATTTATCTTGATGATATGTTATGTACATAAATTAGTAGATAAATTTTAGCAAACAAAATAAATTGGAATACAAAAATAGACTTATATTTATTTATTAATAATTTTTTAAAGTTGTAGTTTATTGCATTGTGCAGTTCGAGTTTATATGAACAAGTACAAACCTATAAAAAGAAAACGTGAAATACAAAAACTTTCTTAAGTTCACCAAGCAGATTTTTAGGGGCAAATGAAAGTCCATTTTTTACCTAGACATGTCTTGAAAGACGCCCATAAACTCGTGTTCCTTCTGCTGAATTGCTCTTGCCTTCGTCAGGAGAGATAAGACAGATCTACGGCCCTGAGAGCTTCCTCTGGGTTTCGAAGCATTTATATCTTCTACAAAAGGAAATTTAGTTCGTTAATTATAGTAGTAACTTATTTAGGAAGAAACATTTTTTATATAAATATTTTTAGGTACAAATTATATACGCCAATATAGAAAGAGTCCTTAAAATAACCGCCTACACTTTTAGTAACGCAGCGTTATA
>JAJNBT010225558.1:0-15648 GCA_028455955.1 Notopais sp. p TS-2021 | reverse complement strand
ATAGATTCGGTGGATTCTTAAAAAGAAATTTTACTTCAAAAATATTTCTTCGAACATATGTTTCAAACGTTTCCTGGTCCCCTGAATTCGTACTTTATTATAGACTCAATCGACGCATGATTGCGGTCAATAAGACCTTATAAGTGAAATACAAATCATATATATATTTCAATATATACATTTATCAGAAATTCTTTTTAAGAAACTATAAATATCTAAATTATAGTATGAACAAAGGGCGAAATATATATGATTGACGCAATTACTCTCCAAAACTCATACTAATTTTCACCAAAACTTTTTTGGTTAAAAATGCTATTAAAAATGGTCCAAGCTTGTTCTCTTCATAAGCGCTTTCCTATTAAGTATTAATATTTGCAACCACATATGCTTGAAGTTAATTAACTAAGAAAATTGGCATCACTAGTTCAATCATTCTATAAATGGACACCGATCACTGAAAAGCTTAATTACATCCTACTGCTTTTAATTATTATTATATATAAATCTTAGGTAATTGGTATCGTGTAGAGGTTTTATAAAAGATAGTTAAGTGTTAATCTCATTTTAATTTGCTGAATTAAAATATTTTAAATATAAAAACTATATATATGCGAAAACACATTCAAGAGCAACTTTTGCAAGAAAAGTTTCAAATCATCTGTTTCATTTTTCAAGAATGTTGCAAGAGCATTGCACTGTCGAATAATAATTGACTGGACTTATTTACCCGACTGATCAATTATATTAGGCCCGAGGGGTCAATCAATTATGGTTCAAAGTTCAAATTAAACTTTCAATCATCAAATTTTATTGAGGCTTTTTTTACAGTGGTCGACTGAAATAACGAAATTTTTCCACTTAGTAAAACTTGCTTCAATGAAAGATTACAAAATAGCAATAATGTAAATTGTAATCATAGATTTTTAATTGATAAACTATGAAGCGGGACATTGATTTTGAAATGAAATGCTTCATAATTAATACGATAATTACATTCTATAATAAAAATAATTAAACAAGAGTCCGTATACAGTCTTAGTTTCAAAATTATAGAATGTGAAGCACTTTATGAGTAATACTCTATTCTCAATAGCCAAAAATTATCTAGATAAATATCCTGAACAAATGACCGAAGTTCAAATTATCGGAGTTCATTCAGAATTAAGATTGTTTTCACAACTGTGTTAACGAAAGTCGGAATATTTCAACCGGCTCGCTATGATTTACAGTGCTGTAATTATTGCTAAATATTTATAATAAAATATATGATATTAAGAAATTAAATGAATTGCAATTCAAGTCATGAATATAAAATTATAGAAATGTGCATGTCATTCCACCTTGATTTTTCAATTATATTTTATTTTTTATACAAATTGCAATCATTTCCATTTAGTGCAAGCTTATTTTTCACGGTATAGACGGCGCTGCGTTAACCAAAACAATTGAAAACAAGAAATCAGCTATTATTGCAATTATATATATATATATAAATGTGAACGGAAACCTTTAAATAAACAACTTTAATAACGACTTATATGAAGTTTTTTAAGTAAATATCGCCAACTACTGATAGATAACAGCATATAGCTGTAACGGTTTTATACGAACTATTAAGAATATATCAAACATTGATAAAAATGTGCTCAAAATTTGTTCAGACTTTGCAAATTCAAACTTTGAACTACGGATATTTTGAATTCCAATTGCAAAAACTATCCTGAACTATTATTATTCAAGATATATATCTATCCGGAACAATTGTGTGGTAGAGAGAACAAGGTATAACTCTAAGCCACAAGGAGTCATATTTTCAATAATTATCTTCATAACTTTGCCAATAGTTTTCATTTTTCTTCTTTTACTTCATCAAGGATAGAAAAATATTTCCCGCGCTTTCGATTCTAACTGATCAACATTATTATAACGATGTTTCTAAAATATATTTACAAGAAATTCTTGCTAGCTATCTGTGTTTTAATGACTAATTCAGAGTAATTATCAACACCTCAAATCAACTTTCGTCATTAGAATATACAGTTCACAGAATATTGATACCAGTACGCACGTATTTTTGTGTGCACCAAATAACCTATTATATACACACGGTACTTATTCTGAGGATCTAGGCCTATTCGTCCTCGGACATACCGTACCGTATAAAGTAATCTAACGTAATTTATAATTGAGGACAATAGTCCGGTTACAATTCTGAATCAAAACAAATTCCCATTTTGCTATTCGTCATAAATTGAAATAATTATATTGGTGGAGAACTTTTTGAACGATTCAGAATCTGTTTATTGCGCATGAAAAACTACCTCTAATCTAACGTGTTCTCTACTTTAAAAACCTGTTAATATTTTCAGCAAATCATTCTCCAAGTATTCCTTAAGGTTCATCAGGTAGCTTCAAAATTAGTTCAGCTTTAAAATATTCGTCATTTTATCTAACTTCCAAAAGTCGGTTGTTGAGAGGACTTCGTTTGGGGGGTCATGCATGCATGGAGTAATTGTATTCTCAATTTTACTTTTTTGCTGATCGCGTTTCTAGCACCAAATGAAATCCCATTCAATGGAAAAGACAAGAATTTTGGTAATATATATATATATATTATAATTATTATATTGGTTTCAATATACTTAAGTATTTATTTTACATAACAGATTTTAATTTATTTAGCAACCCATAATAATAAGGTCCCATATCGTCGTGTTAGTAATGTCAACGATGTACTAATATATTTAACCGGTACGAATCTATTTATTTAGTGAACAACGAAGAAGAAAATTTACAAGCAAAAAATGAGTAAATCCATTTGTCTGAAAACCAGTTTGGATGACGCACTTAATCCCAATCAGATCCGTTTTTAAATATGGTATATACGACCAATATTCAGTTAATTTGCCCATGAAATGTATTTAATTTGACCTTACTTTTTTATGTCATTTCGGTCTCCTTAAAGGTAGTGTAATTGCAGGAATCCCTAGACCAGAATTAAGGTCTAAATTCTCCTATTTCAACGAATCCTTTTATAATAAAAAAAACTTGAAATAGAAACCTTAATAATAACCAGCAATGAATCATCTCGAAGGACAGAAAGTAAAGATAGCCCTAACTTTATAAGGCATATAAGGTTATAGTTAATTGGAGTTAAAGGAATTCGAAATCGCGTAAGTACATATGATATAGCGTTGTCAATTGACGTACTATACACATTGACCGGGAATTATGAGATAGTTCAGTATAACTGAATTTATTTGCATATACCACAGAGCCCGTTCGCTGATATGAGAAGCACTTTATACCTCACAAGTACAGGTCGAACAAAAACAGCTGATTAAGCCACACTTTATGGGTCTATTTCGAGACTAGAATTAATTGGTTTGTCCACCTGTGATTCCAAATTTGCTGAAAGTGTCAATAGTTGAGCGACTAACATAGGCGCTTGAGGTAGAGACCTGATAATTTACACGAGTGAACATACTCTACAATGTACGCATATAATTATGAATCTTAGACAACATACGAATAATAATTGTCAGATGTTGAGAAAAATAAAATATCTAGGGTGTTACCTGAAACTTAATGATTAATCTTCAATGATTAAAAAATACCAACAGGTAAGTTTCGGACTTCACTGCAAGTAAACAGCTGTCGAAACACTAGGCGTATTTTCGTCTATACGATATAACCGATCTATCATTTATCGACGGAATCGATTTCCATTGGAATTCGTTAGAAATTAAGGGCATGCTATTGGTCAACACGATATTTATTATTCCAATTTAAAATCGGTTGCGCACACTGCAACCATATTAAAAGTTATACCATACATTATTATACACTAACAGGTAATATGTCAATTGACAGTAACGATTTTGTAGCTATTTCAACCAACTAATCATATTATTATATGAATGAGAATTCTATTTTACGGGTTCAGTTCTTATATGGAACCAAATGAGCGCTACCTATATGGACTGTTTATAGCATCAAAAAAGATGAATTCATATTACACCCCAAAGATCGAGACACTTGCCATTCCTATTTGGAATGAATAAAGACCACATGTATTAAAATCGGAGATTGTAAACCCAAGTAAGCTGAATAAAATTATCCGATAAAATCATGGTCCTTATTAAGAAGGATATTTAACACAAGCGTGTAAATTAAAAGAATCCAAATACCTCTCCAACTTGAGAGCCTTTGTTGAGGTGCTAAGTCGTTAAAACTAAAATGCTATTTTTAATCCTTTTTAATGGGCATTTGTAGAAAATCGAGGAGAATATTTATTTTTGTATTTAAATCAGCTTTAGTCATCATTGTTATAACACACGTCATTATTGAAGATCTCTCTAATGCTTTAAGTTTAAGTCCCTAAGTGGCATTTTAAAGGAGGGAATCTGATGGTTTGGAAAATAAACAATCATTAAGTATGATTAATATGTTTTAGAATGAATAACAACACAAGGAAACATTATTAAAAAAACATTCGTTTAGATAAACATTTCAACAGGAAAATAAATGTTTCGACTACTCATAAAACCAAACATTTTATTTAAAATTTCCCCGCTTAAACTACTCATTCGAAGGATTGATCATCTAAATATTATCTTAATCAATGCATAAATATTTATATTAGACCAATATTAAATCAATATAATAAACGAGTTATCAATATTCTGACATTCCAAATACTATATTTAATAATAAAATATCACTTCTCAATGTCAATTACTAATAAATTTAGTTCTGCCGACTTCAGTCCCCGTCATGGATTTGACATTAATTATTTACTCGATAATTGATTAACAATACATGAAGCGATCGATCAATTGTGACTTCGGTAAAATTTAGTTATAAACGAATTAGCTGACTGGGTTGTAGAAATATTTCTACTACTGCAATCGATGGACCATAATTATATACCATGAAAGATTAATATCTGCCTATATACGGATCTAGGCTTCATTAAAAATCACCTAAGATTAGCTTTCATTTTTTTAATTTTAAATATGTAAAATATATATGTAGCTATAAATATATGATATATAATACAATACACATATATAAATATAATATGGTGTCATATATAATATATATTGTACAATACTGGTTGATATATCTAATTATTTTAAAATAGTCTGCATCGTTCCGTAGTCACTTATAAATATAATAATTGATAATAAAGTACTGAAACTTTTCGCATATATCATTTTTCGAGGTAAATTTCACCCATGGCGCCTAATATAGATGAAACTTTATAAGTAAAACTAATTTAATCCAAGACCGAATAAGACAATTTAAGATATAAATTAGCTTCTATATATTGAAATATGAAGAATAATTGAATTAAATTATTAATTATATACGGGTGTGTATGACGCAGCAATGGCCTATGGGAACATAATCACTATGGTGAGAAAACTGTAATTTGCCAAATTATATATCAGAAGTTTGAGTAGATGAAATATGATAATTGTAATATTTCCAGAAGCACTTTTATGCTTATAGGTCTCTTACTAATTCAGAATTCGTGGATAATATTGAAAATTACATTTCTTTATTCATACGCTGCTTGGAGAACTTTTTTCTAAAAATTATAAATAATAATTTTATAAATTTATACTGGCATAATAATAATAATGATAACCGTCTGGATATTCTTGTTACACCCATTTTCAATTTAAAAAGAGAAATCTGCTTCTTTTACTGTATGCAAAATTCGAATAAATTTGTATGTTCTAGAACATTCAAAAATGAATTTGATACTTAACAATAATTTTTTAAATACATCACTATTTAATCTAGTGAACTATTTCTCAATATTCAATAAATCATTAAACAGAATCTAAAATCTAATATCGCTAGGCCTCTCTGTATATTGAGTTGATGCGCATTACTGTGGCTCAACATCAACATGCAGAGAATAGATCCAAATGTCACCACTGTAGTGACCCACAATAAGGCCATCTGAAAACAGGAGCTCGTCCCACCTTCTGCAATTAATTAAACATTCAGTAAGAAGTATTTTGTAGCAAATAAACTTCTTTAACTGCTTTTTCTGTCGTAAGCTTATAGAATTAAAGCAGTTAGAAGCATTCATCTTGGCAGTCACCAAAATAATCAAGCTAACGAACTATTGAACAAGCAGGACATGGTCGGTAGACTTTCAATATCGGCTGAGCCGCCGTAAAGTGCAGTTGTAATTAATAGATTTGGCCGCTCTGCCAACATTGAACTTATTGTTTTTGAGCTTCGTGGACGAACGTTGTACACCATGGTATCAAATTGTATATATTAATAGGTTTAATTAAAATCTAATGAACTAGTTCAGGATTATCTAGAATCGAGAAAGTAACTTTCCAGCCACAGATTATGAAATATTCAAGTCCATATGAGTAGATAGCTCTTTAGCTACATATCGGGTTATGGTCCAATTCATTCAATAAGGCCCCCTGGAAGGGCTATCAGGCACCCTAGTAAGCACCACATAGGAGTCATGTTACACACCCTGACATAAATATAATTGCGTATGAAGCTTGAATTCAATGGACAGTATTTAGATTTATTTGGTTTGTCTTTTCATTCCCATTACAAGTGGAATTGATTTTATCGTAAAGCAGCAGTGATTCCAATTGCTCCTGTCAATAGTGGCTATATATTAGTCACTTTAATTACTTTCCACTTTAAAATGTAATCAAAGGATCGATAGAAGATTCGCTCCTAACAGTTTAAAAATAATTTATAAATATTGTAACATTTTTGATACAAAATAATTAATACATGTTATTATATCGAACGTAATGAATATTATATTAGTCCGTTTATCTGGCGTTCATTGGTCGTCCTTATATACAGAAGCGAAAATGATTCACTCAGTTTCTAATGAGAAACCAATCAGTGAACAAGAAAAAATGAAATTTATATTTACTCTTTGTATTTTGTGACAATAAAATTATATAATAATTACGGTTTGTATAATTTATGTGTTAAGAAAAAAGAATGCAAATAATTACATAGAAACGTTATGTATTATTCTTAAATTTAATATTTATTTCTTGTAATTATAAAGAGAGAAAAAAACATTAAATTTGCTTATGAAAGGACTGAAAATATTGGCGAGGAAATTTTAATTAGGTATTGATAGTGATCTTTTGCACAGACAGGAGTAGAGAGTGCGAAAAGAAGTACACATGTTTGGATCAGTTATGAAGTTAAATCGCGAAACTGCATATGCATATAAACCAATCATTGTAGTTACCGCGTTAATCCATGTGTTCAACTACGAATGAAGTTACCACACCTATAATCGTAACTGGTTTGAGTCTTTTAATTTACCTAAGAACTTTGCATGTATATTTTGAATGGCACCTAGATATATTTATATACATATATATGAATGTGAGTACCTCAGCAATGCTAGCGGCACTCCATTAGTAATTATAATAAAACAACCACAACAAATATGATAAATTTGACCACGAATAAACAAACGAGAGAGACGTTAAATCTAAATAAATATATAAAATAATCAATCTAATCAGTAATTGCCTGCATCTTAAATATAGTCTTGACTATATACTGCATATACATATCGTGGAATATATCTGTAGGGTAAAGTAATTAAGAGAAACGAGATATATTCTTGACTATAAAATTTGCGAATGTTCCCTCTGAGATATGTGTTATATTTATACTCTTATAAAAAAGAACCACACAAAGAGACGACATACAAATTGGTACAGAGGAAGAATTATTAAAGGAACTCAATGAATTACAAAATTTATTAAGTCTTTTAACTCCCAAAGAAGGATATAGTATATAAATTACAATTCGAAAGTATCCGTGCTTCATCAAATCTAACAATGACTAATCATTAATAAAATAAGTTAGTGATGTTATAAATAAAATTCACAATTGTACTTAAATTATATTAGATACATAAAGATTGTTATTAATTGTATCTGAGTGACATTGGTCCATGACCCTATTCATTGTTACCACAGACCAGTTGATTCTTAGAGCAATTAAGTTTTCACATTAGCATGTCTTCAGGCTGCTTTAAGGTAATTTGAATCTACGGGGAGCATTAATGTGCCTAATGCGTTATAATTCTTGACTATATTTAAATGGCAGTTCTGTCCTAGGCACATGATAAACGACCAAGTTCCACCATTAATTTGACAAGAGTATTGGAGTAAAAAAGCAATTAGAAACTAATTTATTCTGTTATAGAGCAGAAAACATGAGTAGGTTTTGCTTTTTCCATTCTGGGAGAATATGGCGAGTTTGGTGAAGTTACTTCTAATGGTCTCATCATGGTTAAAGGTGCAGTTAGACCTTCATTAACCCTCTTGGATCGCTACATCCAGGTGATATGGACCAATGCTTGCAACTGTGGCCCTCGTTAAAATTAATTGAACAAATTGATACTTCCCTCTTAAAATAAATATTCATTTTCAAATATAGAAATTTGGAAAGAAATTTTAATAGCTTCGAGTTAATTAAAACGAGATTGTTGTTCTAGACTCCTAGAGTCTAGAGGACGATTTCTAATTTTCAAATTTTGACGAAACCCAATTATGATAATTAAGAAACTGACTCTTGACCGCAATATTTAGTAATAATTTAATAAATTTCATAAATTAAAAATAAATAATGATATGAAAATCAAACGTCGAAATCGGACATCTGAAAAGTGGCTGAGGTAAAGTTGATGCCTCCAAATTCGACCAAATCATGAATGCAGTACCCATAAACCGATACTATATAGGGACTTTCATGTCTAAATCCTACGTAGGTCCTTTTGGTGGTGAGATTTCGATAAAAGTTGATTGTGGGAGTGGGCATAATTATGCAAATTTGGACAATTAATTACTTGCATTAAATTGCAACTCGACTGCTAAACTACAGAGTAGACCAGTTCGTTTCGACAATAAGTTAAATGAAATTGCAATCATCGATTACATATAACTTATTAGTTCATCGTAGACTTTTAAGGATTCTTTTGGTGTAAGAAAGAGCGACGAATTTTCACCTAATAATTATACAACAATGAGAATTTGTTCGGCATTTACACACAAAACGAACGAATAGAAGCGTGCAGAATGATCATCTCATGTTTAATTCTTCTCGATGCATTGCAGAATTATTTAGTTTATAAATCTTGTCAAAGTTTGTTTAAAAAATATATGGAGACATCACCAGTTCCTTCATATAATCGAATGAAACAATTCGTATTAATTTACTTTCACAAATTTATTATTTTTTAATCAAACTGCATTGGTCGAGCTTGTATATTATATATAATAAATACTTATTTTAATTCGTCAAGAATAAAGTTGTTTTCTATCATTACGATGCACGATACTGGTGATAATATTAAATTATCATCGATACTGATCGTATAAATAAATACTGATAAATAAGTTTCTCAAAGATAAAACTTTAAGAGAAATGTCGAATAAATGTTAAGAACTGTTATGTTGTGTCAAAATATTATATTATTCAGCGAACGTTTAAGTTTATATGTTTTAAAGTAGTAGAGAAAGTAATTTTTATTGTCGAACCATGAGTTTCATGATAAAAATACACTTCGTCGGTCATGTCCAAAAATACTAAATAACGCCTGATAAGTTCTAAAACGTTCGTTGGGCAACAAAGCTGCAACTGAATGTCTCATCACCTGTGGGCATACAAGTTTGAATGGAAATCAACCACAGGTCAACTTATGAATGAAATTCAGTCTTCAATATTATCATTATGTTGTTTATCATTATGTTGTTTATAATTAACGTGTATAATGACCCAATGAGCAGTATACGAGAGACCAGACAAAAGTGTAATTGTACGAAGTATATTTTGTCTTCATGGACAAGATTTAACTGGATTTTGTTTAATCCTTTTCTATCAAATGTGACTGGTAATTTATTCATAATTTCGTTTATTCTTCGATAATGCGAATGAAATTCATGTCACCACTAACTTTGGTTTTATCTCATAAATTGAATTATTAAAATCTTAGTTTATAGAGCTTATAAATTATGATACTGATATTTGTTTCTTAAGTTTCGTACTGATATTAATAACTCAACGTCAAGTTTAAATCCCACAATATATTTAATACAAAGTAAAAGTTTAAATAAAACATCAAAACAGACACTGATAATTAACGAATGTTTTCGGACCATAATTCAATATTTCTCGCAAACGTAATAAGAACTTCTTCAATATCAACATCCAATAATATTTGAAAGTCATTGTGATTTTTAGGGGGTTGACCCTTCGTTATAGTTTATTCAATATTTAATTCAACAAATAAATTATTTATTTTATATCGCCTGAATGACGACATCCATTAATAATTATCAGAGCGCGTAAATTCAGAGCATAAAAACCATCGTACATTTTTATTAGCTAAATTTTCTTCCACATCGCAATGATTTAAGTTGAAATCAGATTATTTCCAATGAAGTACAAAATATTTTACATTGATAAAATAAATATTTATTTACTTTTAATTAATTTCCTGTTTCTTTATCTCTTATTCTGTTTTTGGAAAGCAGAAGCACGACTTGAAATCTTGCGACTAATATTTTCATTCTTATCTTTCACAATAATAAAGTTCTTTAAAACGACTAAACAGACACCGATGTCAACAATTATAAATAAGGTTAATTAATAGATTCGATAACGATGAAAATTGCATAATTAAATGCAATTAAATTACTTAAACAATTAAATAAAATAGAATAAATATATCTTTGATCCAAGATCATGGATGTAAAAAAAGACCCAAACATCTAACTTGCCCAAACAGTATAGCACGTTTTTAATCGTATAACTATGTTCCTTGGTCGGGTATTCAATATAAATTTAAATGTTTATGGACATAAAATACGGATTCAGAGATGAAAGTATTATGGTTCTATCTATGTCGTCTATTTAGTTATTTAATTAGATAACAACATCTAATATATTTAAATATTTATATTTTATAGTTCTGACTGTTTTTAAATTAACAAAAAAATTCGTTAGAGATAAAATGTGCAAATTTTGGTTACACCTAATGCCCTTTTTAGGATAAACAATAAAATTTAATTCCCCGACACTTATCCGGAGCAAACTTGTCCTTTTTCTATTACTTACTGTGGTATATTGGAGTAACAATTTATATTAAAGGTTCGTTGCAATATTTAGAGACTATGATTATTACTATAGACACAGTTACCGTCAATTATTGAATTAAATACGAACCTTCAAGCAGTTATAATGGTATAGTTGAACATAAGTATAGACTATAGAGCCTAAGTAAATTGGATAATTTATAGAGCTTAAATAAGTAATATGTAAGTAGTACGTAGTCGAATTATAATTCGGGTCTTTATATAATTTAATATAATTAAGCGTATATATAAATTTTAAGTATACTGTAATTAATTATTATAACTGTCAGTGTATAAACATTAACCTGGTTGTTTATTAACCGGATAGCAATTATTTATAAGCTACAAAGTTACAGCCCACACTATGACAAATTCGAAGAAATGTATCTGATGTTGAAACAAATTAAGTATCCATGTAGTGATACTATATGTAGTGACTGACTTATCTAATTATTCTCTGGAGAAAAAACTGAATAGTTTTCTCATTCAATAGAAAAGATTGGAATTATTCATAGAAATAGATAAATAAGAATTACTTAATTCTCAGCATGACAATAATACGTCAACAGATCATTATTCTCAATTCTGAATTGATCAAAGTTCATAAAACGAATTTTTCTTTCATTTATGTACAATATTGACTTTCATCGGATGAGGAAAAGAAAGAATATTAATTTGATTAACAGTCAATACGATGAAGATGCAATAAATCAATGCTTGGAAACACCCTTCACAGTAACATTCAACTAGTCACAATTGACTAATTGCATTGCTTTTTCTGTTGTATATATATAGGTAGATGTGCTACAATTTGCAATATTTTTCTTCGTGGTCAATTGTACAAAGTCTTACATAATCGTGGGAAGGAGAACCGTAAAATACCGTCAATCAACTCAGCATGAATGAAAATAAATTTCGATTCTCATCAAGTTCTTTTATTAATGTCAACTCAGCGTGGGTTCATAGTTCTAAACTTGATAAAAATAACAACACTTGTCTATAAAACTAATTTAAATATTGTTTTGTTAAAAAGGTCCCGTGTTCAATCGCATCGGAGTAAATTAAAATCACAAACAATTCTTTAGTTCTATGCTTTAATCCAGGATATTGTCCAAGACCCGATATTGTATATTCGTGGTTAAATTTATTAATATCACGTATGGATTTTGTATCTAGTGCGTGGAATAGCTTTATTTTTTTTAATATTATCTGTTTACTTATAGATTTTGTTTATGTCTGTTAATTCTGCCAATCTCAACTAGTATCCACATTAACACTAATTTTTATTCCCGTTCTTATCTTATTAACGTAACGAAGATAATGGTTAATTCTATAACCAGCTTACTTTATTGTTTATCTCTCGTTTATTATCTAATTCATAACCATTTAAGGATCGGTCCAATAAACCTTATTAGCAGTGATGTTGCTTGAAAAGATTACTATAATAATCTATGGATGATATCCAACAGAGAATCCATTAGGAATGATTTACAAATCTGCGCTGTACAAGTGCATGCAATAAGTTACAAATGAGACAAAATGAAAATATATACTCATTGCATTATATATCGTGGAATGATCTGCAATATATTCTTATTTATTTAATTGGAAATTTATTTAGTATTAGAATTGGTTTAATTCTTTCTAGAGAGATACCAAGAGACCAAAAGAGCTGATCACTTTTGACATATCTGGATAGTTGGTCACGCATTTATATTCCAGTATTTAAAATTAAACTTCTATTTAACTTTCTCAGTAGGTATTTTTGTCTATTTGTCTTCTCGTTGTTTCATTGTTTTTTAGTATTTAACAATATTTCGATTACTTTGTTCAAAATAACATCATTATAATTTAAATCATCAAGAAATTTAATACTAAAATATATTTTTTATATTTTAATACTGGAAATCAGTTATAAATATTGCGTTTCTATTTTATATAATGTGGTTATAATAAGAGCATGTGCACAAAAAGAGCGCCTAAACTAACCTTACCTATATAGTTAAACCTAATACATGCTTCGTTGTCCATACACCAATAGTTCACAACATGGAATAAGCAATAGAGAAGTGACGTACCATGTTATAACAAAGATGATTTCTGAAACACGAACCTGTGCGAGCACTTCGATTCAATAACCAATCATACCATTGTGATTATAACAAATAAATATGATGTTATGATTGGTCAGTAAATTGGATGTGGATGATATTCGTGTTTCAGAAAACGACGACCAGAAGTCGTTGTTATTATTTTATGTCACAATTACTTATAGATTTAAATTTACTCAAAAATACATTGATCGATATACAAATTATATAGAATTACTCGAGTCTCGATATTTTTATATTGTCACAACATTATTTTTAATAGCAAATTATGGAAGAAATGTCGCTTAACAATTAGAAATAGATATGTGGTAAAATTGATGACGTAATAATCTTTAATTTGCATCCATGGTTCGACTCAATTTATTCTAGAAAATTCCTCTAAATTTATTTATACATGGGTTGAATTTACATATACTTTATAGCACTATGATATCTATCGCAAATAACACATACAGTATTGTCAGGCAACAATGAATTTATTAGTTTCAATGTCATAATCATTGAGATGTGATAGTATAAATAATAGCAATTTCTCGTTCAATTAAAGAACAGAAGACAATAAACATGTGACCGAGAGACCGAATTGTATGTAGAACAATGACATTTCTCGATGTCTCTTCGTGCATCTTTTAAATCTGATGCCAGAAGGTCTCGAATACGTGTCATTCACTTTCTTTTATTTCTTCTGTCACTTGGCACTGGCACTGATCTGAGCATAAGGCAGTTATAAAAATGCATTTTACCCAAATAATATATATCGGTACGTGACAAACTGACAATAGCCACTCAAAAGTATATTTCGTATACAGAGACGATTTCTATATTTATACAGAGATAATGACTGTGACTCTCGTAAAATGACCAGCTATCTTATACGTAATTTTGATATTGAACTAGGAACGAAAATCAAATCATATTTACTATCTAGAATCTATAACAGTGATTCCCAAACTGGGTATAACGACACCTTGGGCGGACATGTCGCTACTTTTTACAGTAACGGACCTGACTGACAGGACATGATGGTACTTTTTTCCTAACCGTGTCAGTCATTAATGGGCAGGAATTAAATCGTATATTAACTAAAATTAATAATACCCACTCATCATGAAATGCAGATATATATAAAATAGCAGTAATTAACTAATTATTATATCCCAAATGTAAATTAATTAATACCATAAGCAGTGTTCCTTCTCATAATATATAAATAACATAATAGAAAAATTATAATTACAGAGGTTATATTGAAATACTTATGTTTATTTTCTAAAATATATTTTTAACAAATTCATGAAAATAATACACCAAATTGAACGGTTTTTTTTTGTTGAATGCAAATAAATATATCAATAATAAGTTTTCTTTGATTGGCCAATTTAGTCGCATAATCAATGCATTTTCATTCGCCATTTCTTTATATTAATTAGGCCTACTTGAATGTATTTTTATAATTAGGTCGTATTTTAGTATAGCAACAACGAAATATTTAATCAAATATTTTTTAAGCAAGAAAATGTACAATAATGAGAAAACCTAGGTGGAAATTGGCTATTATTTGTATATTTCATTAATAAAAGTTTTATTTTTAAAATAAATCTGTTCTTAGCATCAATCAATATTAAAATAGATATTCAAACAATGAACTGCATTTAAACTTGTAAAGTGTAAATTAGAGATATACATAGTTAGATTAAATGATGAAATGATCTAAGTCGCTGCTATAATTTATTACATTAAATAATAATATAAATTATCATTTAACTTAAATACAGTATTTATATAGCACATTATTGCAATCTTAAATTTCTGATCCTCATGAAACGAACATGGTTAACTAAATTATAAAACGGGTACAGACAGAGCGGACTTCGAATCTATCCGGATAACATGCCCGCGACAGTGAAGAAGATTCTTAAGTTTGAGAAATGATACTTGAGGACTTCTTGCCACCCAGCGGGAATTAGTAACAATAAATAGGATAACAAATAAAGAAGCAATCTTCTCTATTAAATTGACCAATGCGCTTGGAACATAAATTTGTCCATCTAATTAACTCAACAAATTTTATCCTTTTTTGGATGTTAAGTTAATTTATAGTTTTATCTTCTTAAAATAGGCAACCAATGTGTAAATTCAATCCTTGTCAGTTGATGCGATCTAACGTTATAAGACAAGTACATTGATGTGCATATGGGGATTTCTTACAAAACTCAAGAAATGTCTTCTATTAGAGATCATTGCAAACATAACCTAAATTATAATGACTTCACGATTTTATAATCTGTTAAAACTAAGGCCCGTATGCTAAAAGAAGTTGACGCACTCACGGGAGTTTGAGTGCAAGTTTATTTGCATAATAA
>JAJNBT010224959.1:0-11672 GCA_028455955.1 Notopais sp. p TS-2021 | reverse complement strand
CTTTCTTTGAACTTTTTAGGTCTTTATGCTTGCAGATGTATGGGACTGAATTGTAGTTTTCCAGTATTAATTAAATGTGAATCTTTAATGCGAAATTTTGCTGTGTGATTCCATAAAGCAATAAAACGAATATGGAAATGCCCTTATTATGTTAGTAACACATTTTATGTAATCACGTAAAAGTTTTAAAATTTGACCATTACATAATTTGGACAAAAATTCGATTTTTATTGAATATTTATAATATTTAAAATAAATTGATCAAACAACTATCTGATTTCTTCACATTTAAATCTAAACTTGTTCGAGAAATTTGTAAAATTGCAGATGATTCATATAATAAGAAAATATTAGAGACAATATAGGCGTATTTTCGCGTCCACTACAAATCCGATATGGATCGGAATAGACTTATCAAAATTATTGTCCACCAATAGGTAACCTTCAACCGTTGATGAACACCAATCACAGTCGATTTCCTCAATAAATCGATTCTTATTCGGCTTTATAGTACACACGAAAATACATCTAATGATAAAGATGCTTTCTATTGTACAAAGAAATGAAACTCATTCCACGTATTTCCAAATTTTATAAATTAGTGCAAATTGAGGTGTAAGTAAGTTGGGTAAACAGTTATACCGGAATTATCTTTGCTCCATTAATATTTATCAGTTAGTGAAGTGATTATTGAATGTCAAATAAATACGTTTCATAACACAGTTTCATTGATTAATTGAGGAATAGATAGTTCAAATTTGATTGCCAATTTTAGTTTAAGTTGGCCGTTTTAAAGATGGACTTAACTACCATAATGGACTTTATTTAAACAGTCTCATAAAATTATTTTTATAAAATTTAAATTAATTCTAGTCGATGTTTCTTGCCCGTCATTCGTAAAAATAAGAGCTAGCTTAAGTGGCTGTCGAACTTCTAGTATTTGTTTAATTTAAACTGCTACCAACTTAATTAAACCAGATATGATACGCTATTCAAATTCTAGTTAATTTTACCAAAGATAATTGATATAAAGAGGGTAAGCTCCTGTCTTATAACATGGTAAAAAAATCATACTTATTTGTGACAATACTGGCTTCTGGATTCAGACTCAATCCACTATTAAGAAATTTGGCATTTTTTTTCACGATAAACAGTTATGACTCTACGAAAAATTATGGGTATTTTTCGATTCTTGTTATCAACGTGTTATCTTTCTTATAAACAAATAGGATATTCTTAAAATTGAGGTTATTACCTACCGAAATGTATTTATTTTAAAAATTTTAATGGTGATTTTCATATATTACTAGACAGTTAATTATGGAAGTATTTGCAAAAATTCACACCATATTTTACGTTACCATGCAATATTATTGCCAAATCTTAACTGAATGGTTCCAAGATATAACTAGGAAAATAAAAAAAATACCCATTTCGTACTTTTAAGATATAGATTAAATCAATTTTGTTTTCATATTCGAATACAAAATCGAATTAATATTTTGTGGATATTCTATACCGGTATATTGCTGTAATAAGCATCGAACTAATAAGTTACGAATAAATAAAGATCTGGCACAACTGTAATTCATTTTGTATTGAAATTACAAAAAGGGAGTACAAATATTGTTTATATGGTGCATTCAAACAATATATCAATGCAAAGTGGTTAGTTTTGTGTACATAAGTGAAACCAGGGCTACGACACTTTACCTAGGTTCTGTTCCATCAGTTCTGTATTATTATGTGCTTGAAAGAATTGAGGATTACATTTTTTATATATTTGTTTTCTTGGATCGTGCGATTATCCTCTTCTTGTATGTTGTTAAGTAATTATTTCCATATTTGTTTTTACTCGTGTACATTTATGAATGTGATAAATTTTAATTAATATTTTTTGCTTTGTTCTTCGATATATCCTTGTACATAAATAATTTATTTAATTTGAATTGTAATTAATAAACTTTACGACCCTGAAGATGAACATCTCTTCCGAAACTCTTGGCTAGAAGAAAAAGTAAACGATGTTTTTAATCCTGTTTCTATTCCTATATAAATCCGAGTTCGCTAAAAACTTATACGCCATTAAATGAATATTTATTAAGTTGAAAAATTGTAGCAACTCAAATATAGAATTATGTTTAAACAATTTGGTTATTTTGTCAAAATGAAATTAATATTTTATGAACATAATTCATAAATAATGTTTACTTTTATTTAATATATTTCCAAGTTCTTAAGTCTACACTTAATATTATCTGTTATGCGGCTAAAACTTCATAAAACTTGAGTTTTATTCTCAATGAAGTTTATCGTACAAATACATTAGATGAAGTTTCACAAGTTTTAGTCTGGTGGTCAAACTGAGAATATAAGTTTACACAGTTTAGTTCAATCAAGTAGTTTGACGGCTGATATAATATTGATTATGGACAACGTTTCAATTATTATATTACGTTAACATAGTATAAAATCATGAATTCTTTGATAGAAACTAAAATTTGTAGTAAATCAATTCCGACTTCGAATATTCCTCGCTTGACAACAAGTTCTCTATAAATAAAATATTTTTTTCCCCAAGGAGCTTCAGTCACATAATCCCTCAACACAAA
The DNA here is from genome assembly GCA_028455955.1 of Notopais sp. p TS-2021. Lineage (NCBI taxonomy): Eukaryota > Metazoa > Arthropoda > Malacostraca > Isopoda > Munnopsidae > Notopais > Notopais sp. p TS-2021. The sequence continues at coordinate 9,060 of JAJNBT010224959.1, read as the reverse complement.
CTTTGAAACTTTGAGTCACAACTTTTTGGTCAAAAAATAAGTTTTAACCAAATCTCTGTATCACAAAGAAGAAATGGATAATGTCTTTTGGAAGTTCAATTACGTATTTCGAAATCTGATTTCCTGATCTTGATATCATTATATTTAATTCGATTGTCACTACGGAGAGGCTCTCTATTCTCTATATCAATAAGATGATTTCACATATAAAGATTAAACAATTCGGAAATACAGTAAGAGTAGGTTAACATTCTGTGTTTAAATTACTATGCACAATGTACTGATGAATGATACTGTCTCAGTATGTGTTTGTGTGCAAATGTACCGCTGCTTAGTTACATGTAACGGTGTTAGGCAATTTCAACTCTCAATATATAAAGGTTATAAATTTATCGGTGCCAGTGGACAAAAACATATACAAAAATACATTAATAAATAAAAAATTATAATCGAAATGAACTTGGCGATTATTAGCGAAATTACTCTAAGGAGGAATTAATACAGGGAACTATTCAATCAATTTTTTAAATTTATGTTTCGTTTCTATATTGAATTGATAATATCTTTGCTATAAATATCATGTTTCAATTCAAAACAGCATTGAAATATGATTGTGTATTCAAATAAATTAAATGAACAATGATTGAAATATTTGATATAACTGCTTGAATTGAAAATAGCTGATAATATCAATGTTGATTCAATGTTTATTTGTCAACGTCGTATTTGTCTATATGATATTTCAGAATCAGAAATATCAATTATAATTGAAGACATTTGAGTTTCGTTAATTAAGACAAGATGAAATCATATTGCGTTATTAACAATTCATTTTTAAATCAAACTGAGATAGAATAATCAAGTTATGATATTGTGTTTACATGTTTATATTTATAAGGGGCAATATGTTTGGTTTGTAGTCGCTTGTTCGTTGTCTACTTGTCCTTTCGATTATTAAAAATATTACTAATTAATAATAACTAATTTTAATTAATTTGGCACTTAGGTGAAAAACTAGGGTTCCCATTTCCCGACTTTTTCTAATCTAAGGAATCTGGGAAAATGCATTCCTGTGAAACCGGGAAATTATTATATATTTAAAATTCTGTAAAACGCAATTTAAATCATTGAAATTGTGAAGATGACTTCATTAAACCATAGGCATATCACAGCCCTGTGAGGAACGCATTTCCTACTCTTGCACATTTATTGCATATAACCTTTTATTTCGTGTTTTTTATTATAACCTGCCATGAGTGAGTTGTCCAAATAACCACCTACCATACATTATTGTCCGTAAGTGCAAATCAACACACCTGGCAACTGCCACTACATGATATAATATATTCATTATTCATGGTCCGTTAGCAACCATAACCATTACTTTTATAGTGTTCGTATTGCGGTCTCTATAAATGATTTGTTAAAATTTAACTTTGTTATTTTGATTTCATTTTTGTGTCTTGTTTCTTATTTAAAGTATTTCATTTCGACCTTCAGTCAGTCAGTCTTCAGACGTGATTGAGCTGAAGCCTGAAAATTGAATAATATAAATGAGTTGGGTCTTCATTATTTTTGGTAACAGTATTTACAAGATATTCAGTAGCTATCAGGTAGAATTTATAGTTACTTCTATTTTTTAACACGTAATCTGTGAATGCTCTAGTTATGGTATGGGTATAGTTTTATCAATTGTCTGCTGTAAATATCGATCTTTTGCTTCAAGACTTTCAATCAAATGTCATGTCCATTTCATTGTTTCCCAGAGGATTCATCTGAGTACCAGGAAAGAGACAAATTTAATTTAATCATTAGTCAAATTCATTGTGCTGACCTTAAAGTAATTTTTTTTTATCTCTAAACTTATTAATTGATTTCTCTGAATTTGACATTCGAATAAATCGATATTTACTTCACTACAACTTTTATATACTCCAATTTTGAAATAAAGAGAAGGACCAAACATGAAGAAATCATTTTGAAGGAATTTCTATATTAGTTTCGGACGCAAAACGTCCATCTTCAGAATTAAAATCATAACAAGTTTATCAGTTAATAACATTTAAACCGGTAAAATAAATAAAAGCAAGTAAATAATATATCAGGTACATAGTTGAAGCTTCGTATATCGGATCAGGGACAGTAATGATTAAGTTGTGACGGAAACAAAAAAATGAAAGAAAAAGATTAAGAAATAAATTCCTTCAAAATGATTTCTTTATGATGCTTGGTCCTTCTCTTTATTTTAGAATTGAAGTTTTCTAGAAACATAAATGTACATCAACATTTATATTCCATGTATACTCGTCTATCTCAGGTTACCGAAAAGTTATTAGATATGAATGTCCTGACCGCATTATTCGGGTATAGATCTACGTCATTATAACTTACTTTCACATTAACTTGAATGATTTATGAGTCACTACATCCAAGGTATAAGTTATTTATTGAATCTTTCTGTTGAACTTTAATCAGTTTTTATCAGCTTTCATTTCGATGTTTGGATCAAGTTTAAACCATTTTGATAAATATTTTAATTAAAAGTTTCAAAGAAAAATAAGAATCTATTCAATTTTGTTTGGCGATTCTTCTTCAATCTTTTCGGAATTAGTTTGAGTTAAATTAATTCTATGAAATTAGTCATACTCAATTCAAGGTATCTCTAGTCGATGACTCTAGTTCGCACTCATAAAAAGAACTATGCATAAGTAGAGTTCATTTAATATTCATCTATTGGTTTAATTTAAATCGCTACCAATCTAGTTAAACTCAATCGTTCTGTCGAATCCAACTTTTGCTTAATTTTGAACTGTCACAGCCCTAAGCACAACATAAAATTGTGCCCCATTTTTGGGAATGAAAAAAATTATTTCTAAATAAAACTTATTTATTCAGATTAAGACTACAAGAGGAATTAAAAAACAAATAGACGATTTGAACTTCATTTATAAACTAGAAAAGAAACTTGAGGATGGAAAAAAACTTTACTAACTTATCCTAACCTTACCTAATTGACACAAAGTATCAATAATACAAATTATAATATTTAAAATTAATCATTGTGAAACTTTTTAGAAATAAACAATTATGTGGTAAAATTGTCGAGGGTAAAATGACATAACACCCTTTTACGTGCACACAATGCTAAATTGTGTCTGCTTTCACATGACAAATTCAGACTTTAAACACTGCATTGTATGCTCGTTTTTTATATTTATACCAGAAGAGATAGTTTTAAAAGATGCTACGGTAATTAAATCTCTCTCGGAGGGCAACTCACTTAATTCAATGAAGATCTATTTTATTTCAATGAACGATATATTTAATTTATCGAAGATCTTCGTTTAAAATCAATAGAGGCTACTTCATTAGTTTGAAACTGAAATCTGTTTTAATTTATGTTGTATATAACGTATGAATTCATAGTACACAATCTCTTAAAATTAATCTTTGTAAAAACTATAAAAACACGACTCGTGATTATTTATCCATTCCATGTTTTGATCATGTATTAAATATTAAAATAATAATCAAGTTGAATATCTGCGCTGTATATATATTTATAAACCAATATACAGTATATTTATACTGCAAATACTAAATTAGTTTTGGAACCGAATAACCTCACTTGTTTGAGCATTTTTAAGAAGAGCCTCGAAAGATGCAAATATATAATTGAGTTCGAGTTCTATTTCGTTAAATGGATAATTTTATTCCCATATGAGAAAGACATCTTTAAGGGAAATACAGTCAACAAATATACTTTACAGATTAAGTCGAATCAGTAAAGCTCGTCTGTCAAGAATAATTATTATTTTAATTATTTAGCCAAGAAAACCCTCAGAATTAAGTCTGCGGATTCGTGCTCAGCATATTGGTGATTACTATATAAAAGTTGCGCCAAAAGTCAATTCTCTATTCAACTATTAAGTTTTTATGTCCCGATTAAGATAAGTTTAGTGTTCAGATTTTCTCCGCTAAAAAAGTTGCCCGTTTCATGATTGAAAATGAGAAAAAACGCGAAACGTAAGTTTTCCAATATTTCTCTTGCCTTTAACCACTTAGAATTCTTTGTAAATTGTTCTTTATGAAAATCCTTTCATTAATTAAACATTGAACAGGTTTCAACTTGTTTTTACTTTGGAAATAAAATCGGTTTTGGTTCCCCGATATACTTGTTATTTCTGTTTTATTCGTAGTTGTTATTCATTTTGCATCAAATTTATCTCGATAGTAAATAACCGAACGATATAATAGGAATCTTACTGTAAATCAAGTGATATTGTATGAGGAAAATTCTTGCTGCAAATTGATGGGTAGTTTGGTGTCATTGTCCAATAACTCTAATGGAAGCAATATTGTCCAATCATAAACAAGATATAATAAATTTGGACAACATTTATCGTATTTAATGATTTTCAACCTTATTCTTCTTCATCTTATGCACAGCTTATTTCCCTCAGGGTTTGTATGCAAATCTGTAGATTTTCATAGTCCCTTCCGTTGCCCCTTCAAGTTTATGACCATATTGTTAGTACCTGGTGGTACACTGCACCATTGCAGTATATTCACGTAGCCAACATTATTTAATAACAACATTTATGAACGTTCCCTTTATTACGTAAATTCGTACATGATTTATGAGCTGTAGTTTCAAAAATATAATGATTGGATTTATCACCATTTTCTATTTATAGTCTCTGTATAGATGGAAAACCGACCACGCTATTTGTTGCAAGGACTACTCGCATATTAACATACTGCAATTATTATAATTACATTATATTTCAAAATACATACCTTGTGTTGCAATAATTCTTGACCTCGCCTTCCTTCGAAAAGCAGATATAATATATTGTACAATATAATAGTCACGTATACTATATAATCTATAAATTGACTTTAATATATAGAAGAATTAACTATAAAATAGACGACGACATTAAAGTTTGTGTGCCGATATAGATAGTTCGTGGTTCACTGTAAGCATTGGGCGCATTTATTCGTTTATGCATAACGAAAATAGTATATGAAATCAATTCTAATTGGTGTTTATCGGAAATCGGGATTCATCGTCGATGACGATCGAACGTGAAGAAGTACCCAAATATGTTCTTTGGCGAGAGACCAATAACATTCGATGGCGGGGATGTTGAAAGACTTAAGACTTGTGTAAATAAGACATTGCGTGTATTTTCGTATGGAATTAAAACGGATCTGAATCGGAATCACATAGTCGCAAATATTTTCATCCAGGAGAAAGCCTCCAATTTTTGGCAAATAGTAATGACAATCAATGTCATCAATAAGCCCAGCAAATAAAAGTCCCACCGACAAAAGACCCATGGACAAAAGACCCTCTGTAAAAAGCCCATAAAAATGAAATCGTGACAAAATTGTAACATAATATTTTAAATTGAATTCGGTCACGGACATTATAATGAATAATAAAGTTGGTGATAAACATAACCTAAACATAAGATACAATATTCCTATGGAAGGAAGGTTATAATGATTATGTTAGGTTAGGTTAAGTAGAGTTAGGTTTGGTTAGATTATAAAGGTGATTATTTCGTTTTTATTTTATTATTAGAAATATTGTATGAAGGGAAAAATATTATCCTCGGAGGATATTGTCCCCGAAAGATATTGTCCTCTGGGGATATTGTCCTCGGGGATATCGACCAACCAACCAAAATAGATTTAATATTTTACATCAATTATTTTTTAGATATTATTTTTATTTACTTTCCTATCCTCCGATTCATTCCTATTCAAAACTGAAATACTGTATATACACATAAAAATATACGGAGTTAAACAAGTATATTGTACTGAGCATCTACGAGTGTCTAATATAAATATAATGATGAAGAGGATTGCCAATAAATGTTTGAATATATTCACAATTTATTTTGTATATGTTATTTATATTTATTGCCAATCTTCTCGATCATTTATTGCAAGCTTTCAAGCTTGCAATTCAAAATAGAACTGATATTTTTGAAACTTTTAATATTGAAAATTGGATTTGCAAACATTGGAGGCAGTCTCCTTTTAAGAATTCCATTAGGGGATATTTTAATTTTAATTAGGCAATGTAATTTATTTTACGATTTAAAAATTATTATATATATTAGTTTACTCTTTTGGTCGACTTCAATTTGAGGAAAATCACTATTAATATCAATTATAAGTCAGCTAACCTAACCTAACCTAACCCAATTTGACCTAATATACTATTATCAATCAACATGATGTTCAATTAATTATTCTAAATCACTAAAACATTCTTTTCTTCTTCAATATACCAACAAAAACCATCATTATGGCAGTACAGACACTGATTATTCATAAAAGTGGCGTGTCATAAAGGGTTTTCAGGCCGAATAGAAAAACCATTTAACCTTTAACTGATTTTTAATCAATCTGAATAAAAAAACATTTTTAAAATAAAAAATAATAAATTCAATATCGGTTTTAATTATAGTTCTTCTTCCTATCCTCAATTCACGTTTAATGTCACAAAACAGCTACTGGATGTATTGTGATCTGCACCCCTTCAACGCACCCTATGATAAAAAATAAATAAATATGAAATTAGTAAATATTATTAACCAGATAAAATTTCAATGAAAAAATTTTAAAGAACTATTTAGTCAATTTAAACTGTATTTAAAAGTGTACTTTATTTTACTACGGAAATACGGCTCGATAAAATCTTTATATAGGAGAACCAATTTACTTTACGTAATAGAACCACAAACCTTTGAAAAATAAACTCAATACTTCGCAAATATTTTATTTAACACAGACAAATATAATGTAGGTAAATATTAACAAAGGAGTGCAAACATATTTAACGAGAGGGTTTTGAACTTTATTTTAAAAATTAATAATTTGGATTTCTGATACAAATTTATATAGGCCTAAAACCAATTGGTTCTGGAAATAATTAGTTTACTTAATACAATAAGGACATTGTCTTTACAACCACATTAAAAATTTATCCATTTAACTTTAAGACTCCTGAATTTCAACCACTGACACATCCTTCACACCAACGTTCATCACTTCATGGAATTTGAAAATTTACATAATCATCATGAATTTTCTATAACACATCATAAAATATAGATGAAATGCATTACTCGATTGTTACCAAAATTGCTTCAATAATCACTTCCAGCACTCTATTATCTGGCAGGATTAACCTAAAAATCTTCTTGTAATACAGGGAATTCACTATAACGTAGAAAGGTCATGAAAACATATTTTCATTCATTATTCCAAAAATGAACTTGAATTTTGTTGCGTTCCTACAACGGATTTTAAATCTCTGCCTAAATTATCGTCTGCTGATGATGTTTCTTAATCCCCAACTGATTTCAATTTTCCCGGGTTCCAACATTTTTTACATTATAAAAAATGTCATTTGGGAATGCTTTAATGATTCGTAAATTATTTTAATTATATATATAATGTTAATCAACCGTAAATATTATACTGTTTTTTATTCAATTTTTAGAATATTGACTTATAACTATTATTTAAAAGATTTTTATCTTTAATATTTCTATAAAAAATATTAAATTTTTACATGAAAAACAAATATGAACGAAAGTGAGTTTATTTTTTTATTTGATTTGAGTATAGTATGCTTGTATTCTAGAATCTAGTCCAATGCAACTATATTTACCAAATCAATTAAGAGAATACCTAAGTTCATTCTTCACAACCTAAAAGAATTTCACTTCGAGTTCCAAATATACGTTACTTATTATCATATAGTAAAGAAGGATTGTAAAGTATTTAAAGGCAGGGTTAGTTGAACAATATGTAATCTTACTTTTATATATTTTCTTCAATGTCTTTCTTCTATATGTCCAAAAGACCATACAGATTTTAAAAGAAAGCAAATTTATAGTTTTGTAAAATACATTTATTGCAATATTTCGACTCATAACATAAGTCATTTTCAAGCTTCTGATTAATTTTCAGTGATATATACAATATAATTTTAATATACTAAGAAAGGTGGGTATTATCCTCCTTTCAGATATAAAGTGACTCAAGGTAACTTAGTGGTCATGCATTTGTCATTGTATATTAGTGTGAGAGTTTCAAGGTTATGCCTTAGATCAATTTACTTGACAGTTGAATATCAAGAAGCGGTCGAGTATAATTTAGGTAGCATGTAATACACTAAACCATTCCAAGGTTACTTGGTATAACAATCATTTACACTTTCAGTTTTATGAGAAGAAAGTGCACGTGAGAACCGTAAAATATCAGGTTTCAAGTGCAGTTCCGACTCATAAGAATTAAATAAGCGAATTCTAGTTTGATATTTATATCCAAGATATAAACGGCTCTTGTATATTAATATAATTAAAGGTTAGGATCTTAAATGCTTACTTATTGAATATTGAGCCTTGAAGTTAATTATGAACTCAGCCCAGTAGATATCCTGTTTCTATTCTTTAATTGGGCTGATTGTGATCTACGTAGATGGAAATTATATGTAAATCCACTCATTAATATTTCCAGATAAAGTAAATGGAAAGTTATAAATAACTTATGAATAACGAGTGGTTACTTTCATAACCATGCACCTAGATATTGATTGTTGATTCACTGAATCCTGGTCTAAGGTAACTACTGTAAGACAGACTAGTTGTTAATGATTTTACGTAGTATTGAAGAGTTCAGATACTATAGATTTCCACTTACTCAAATAATTAATTAAAGATGAGATCTGGCTGGAAGTTTCTAGGTCCAAATTAACTAACTTATATTAAGAAAAAGACAATAGGGCTAGTGGCCCGGTGCTTTTAAGCACTCAAAAATATATACTTAAATGTATATATAAAAAATATAGATAATGTAATAATGTCAATAGAGACGTGAGTCTTTGAAAATAGTTAAGGCTTTTTAAATCTGCCTGCAAACATAAAAGAGAATTCAATATAATAAGGTCTTAAACGGTCACCAAAGAGAATTGATGTAAAGAGGGTAAACTCCTATCTTATAACATAGCAGAAAATTCATACTTTTTTG
>JAJNBT010224594.1:0-11920 GCA_028455955.1 Notopais sp. p TS-2021 | reverse complement strand
GTATAAAAACGACAGTTTTCCTAACCTTTTTCGAGCATAATTTTGTCTGGGAATTTTTGTCACGAAATGCGGTCAACAGAATTGGTTCTTGCCACGAATGCATCAGTAAATACTGCACAGCTTATGATTTATGCAGAGGTGCACACGAATAGGTGAAAGACCATAATTTATCGCAACTGGTCTAAGTATCTAGAATTTTATGCATTTTCGCAAGTATTTCTTTATGCAAATTTACATAAGGAAATGACTTCACTTTTTATTATTTATAGTGTGAACTTTTACACGTTTCGTGGAAACAAATTTATACAATAATAATTATTCTTTAATCAGTAGTTTATAACAGAAAATATAGTTCAAATTCTATATCTAATGCGATACTTATTTCCTTAATAAAACAATACCCATATGAAATACATTCAAAACGAGGACTAATAATTATATAATTATATATACACACACACTCAGACACAGTAATTTTCTATTTATTGGAAGCACTGCATAAAATAATTAATACCAGATGTATTTTAACATTTTTAAATAGTCTAGTTAATGGTATTTATATTCAATTTTTGTAAGTCAATCGCGTCAGGATATGGCGGATGAATTTATTTTCTGACAGATAAAGTATCTATTCGGTTCTTGTGTTGAATTCTGATTCTGAATTCTGATTTCACAGTTGTAGATTAATGGCACAGAAGAAGCTAATCAAATGGATCATTGTGTATCTGCTCAAGAGATGAATTTCGTTCAGAATGAATTGTAAACTATGAACAACACACATTATATTATTATTTAGATATATAAATTCCAATTATATAAAGCATATAATTTCTTTACGTCGGTATATAATTTCATTCGATAAAATCTGTTTTAATTCTGCGATGGAACAGATTGTTTTAAATATCTTGATGTGTAAAAAATATATAACTATTTAAACCAGAGAATTGAAAGTGAGCTAAAACATTTTTTACTTGAATTGCTCTTGAGAATTTACGTTATCTAGCAATTGGTGCCAAAAGCTTTTAAGGAATTGCACAAAATGGAAATTACAGCATTTCATGGGAGAGCTTTGGTAATTTAAGTCTATCAATGTAGGACTTTGAAAATGACGCTTTGAAATCATTTGATGTTACGAATTATATTGGCTGACTCGAACAGGAAGGAATACATCACTAACATCATACGTTTTTAAGAGTATTCAAGCGCAAAATTAGAAATTTGTTGCATTTACCGACTAAATTTCTCTTCCACGTATACAACAGACTTTAATATGTTATTTTAAAAAATAAATTTTATCTGTCTGAAATATGAACTGACTTTGTTATGCTTAATAAGTGTACATAAAATTAACAATTCTCAAATAATAGAAATGTAAAACTAATAATACTGAATATTGATAAAAGAGACGAAACAAATTATTCAAACTTTCAACGAAGGCCATTATAGTATTTTTATTACATTATATCCATAAGCAATGGTATCCATCTGTAATTACGAAAGAGAAAAACAATCTTACAGTTAATATCTTTTAATTGTATATTGTATCATTAATTTTAAAGGTTTAAGATACGGAATATTGTCGAAGTAGTTACCAAATTTCCATATTAAATCTAGGTATTTTTCGATGCAACATTTATTTTTAACCTTTTGTTGATCGGAGCATTTTGTTCGATATTGTACGAATAGAAGGTAATATTTGCATCAAGACTATTATAATAATTCCTATGGTCTTGCATCTAAGCACAACGAGCGGAAAATATTGGTTTCCGATAGTGTAATTGCGGCCAAACAATTATTGAGAGTTTCCAATTGATGAATTTTTATGCGCCGCAGATAAAATCGATTGATAAAGGTAACTGTAAAAATAAATTATGGTTCAATATTGATTTTCATCACAATATTTGCTATAATAGCGATGATAAAGATTATTTACTTATCCATTAACATCGTCACTATTTAGATTCAAGAGTCTACTTACTTGTTAAATATTGATCAAATGTCATTTTGTACAGAATTAATATTTATCTTTTAATAATATTTCGTGTTGAATTATATTTTAGCACCTTTGCTTCATCATTGGGATCTTGTAGCACATCATACTATATTCAGTACGGACACTGTTGTCTATGCTATGAATGACAGATCTAATTTATAATGTGCATCCCCGTCTACAAAAAAATAATATTCCTAAAGAACATTAGAGAAATTAAATGTCACTGATAAATATTTTACCAAAATGAAGACCGACTGATGAAATACTATAATAAGTTTGTTTATACTAATTTTTATGAAATAATTTTATTAATTAAATTAATAATTTTTCCGTATCCATTTCTAGTATATTTTCAGTAAAAATATTAGTCTGGCGATCGTAATTCAATATGATAATTACAAAAAAAATTAATATATACAGTACAGTATATAACTTTATTTTTTTTCTTCATGAAGGAAATTTTTCTCACTTCATTATTCCCTAATACGAGTGGTCTATAAAACAGAACTATGCCAAATGTTTATTTATAAACTGAACATAAAATATAATAACAATGATAAAGATAACAACTAGATTATCAAAATATAAACTATACAAGAGGTTGTAACTATATCTAACCTTAAATAATTAATTTAACACAGTAAACCTAACTTTAAATAAATATTGGCAACTATTTATTAACAATACGAAGGGTTAACAGCACTTTGACAATCATTAAGATTTTGTCTTCATTTAAAAATAAAAAGATATTCTAAACTTTGGAAATCATTTACATTTGTTGTCGATCCTAAAATTTCAAAATGATCCTCATTTATAGGTGAGGGGGGATGAAATAGAATAGAACCTATTAGGAAGCTCCTGCCACCATGCTCTGATACTCTGATAAATAAGTTTCTCTTATGAACCCCACGTAAGAGAATGCATTATGTACACAACTAAATTTATATTCCAGGGATGGTCCTTACAGATCTAGGAATATATTATTATATCCTTATATTTAAACAGGTTTCCAATCTTAAAAGAATTTACAAAGATAATCATAAAATTAATATTCGGATAAAATAAATATAGATACTACATCCCTAAGCTCATTCTTTAGCTGTTCAGATTTTTCACCAAAATATGAAATTGATATATAAATTTATTTTTTTATAAGCGGTAAGAGGCTTAGGATTATTTGAATATTTATCCGATAAAAGTTATTTATATATAAATGGACAAGTCAACAGACTTATCCATTATTTTTTTTAATTCAACAGGAATTCAAATTCTTGATGTAAAAATTTAAAACTAGAACATACTTTATACGCTCTATAGAGATTAATGTCTTGACACTATTAGTTTTAAATAGAAAAATAAAATAACTAGTAGCTATACCAGAAAAAGAATCTTTACGGAAATCAGAAGTCTCAAACTTAGTATCACTTCTGTGAACATTGGTATCCAAAAAAGAAAGTTTTATTATTGGACTCGTGTTCAATTGTAAATTTTATGTTTCTGGTTGAAATAATTTTAAAACAAAGGAGCATAAAATTATTCCCAAAAAGAAAGAATGAGTCGTCAATATATCTCGATGTAAAATAGGTTTAAAATCTGTCCAACTAATCTTTTTCATCATGATGGCACAAGAAAATATTTGCAGCAGTTTGTCTAAGAGGTAGAACCATACCTAATACTTCAATTTCCCTGTACAATTTATCATTGAAAATAAAAAATACAGAATGATTCAATGATGTTGTAAAGTATTTATAATCATCTTTATCCTATTATTATCCCGATACAACTTATTAATACATATATACCAATGGTCTCATGCAAACAAATATTCGTAAATAAACTTTTAACATCACATGATGCCATGCAGTATTTGTTTGCGTCTGGGATTTTTATAATTTTATAATTTTATCAGTAAATGAATAAGAATAAACAGACTATATAATCATAACATGTAAATGAGACACAATGAATTTTGCAAGTCTGTATGAAGTCATGCTATAAACAGCAAATATATTGCGGAAACTAAAATTAGTACCAAAGTTAGGCTTGTATATTTTATGAAATTCATAAAGAATACCTGAGCCAGAGCCTGAAATAAATAATTTAGTATAGACCTCATCTGGTAGTAACTTTAATTGTTTTCATTTACGAAGACATCTATTAATTCAATCTTCAATTTTAATTGAGTATTTTTTAAGTGGATCTGAAATTTAAACTTAGTTGTATCAGAAATAATGGTTGTCTTTGTCCTCACCTTTATTTTAAGAATAAGGTTAAAAAATATAGATCTTCCTAATTATAATTTTTAAAATGTCCTAACGTTAAAATTAATTACCTATATATCATATACAGTACATGTTTATAGAGAGGAATTTGAGGACTATACAGTTTGAATGAAACTTTTAAATCTTCGTTATTTCAATGCTTATCATCTTTATTTCAATGCATATCTTCTTTATTTCAAAGAAGTTCTTTTTTAGTGTAGTGTATACAAACAAATATAAACTCCAGCAACTTTCTTTTCTACAAAAGAATTTTTGTGCCAGAGATGCACTCTGACTTTATTTGATTTCGAGTGGATAATTGATTTATTGAGTTGCAATTCTTATTTATATTCTGCAGTGTCTCCGAAACACTGGATGTCTTTTTCAATTTTATTCTTGCCTTTTACCAGCAAAGATTTATATACCGCATATATTAATTTCGCGTATAAAATAAAATTGTTTATTAGAAGCCAAATTCTGCAATTGGTCGGATTCACTTTTTAAAGAATTATATATATTATTTAAAAAAAACTTATGTTCATTGCTTTATTGAGACGAACTTGTAGGCAATATTTTTTCACATCTCATTATCTTATAGTTGATCTTAAATTGCTAATCGTTCCCCAAACAGCTCATCTCTCGGACGATTTAAATTCAAGATATTTTTACATGAGTCATTAATGTATAAAATTTATAGCATTTTAAGAATTTTAACCAATTTGGAATAAACCTCCGAGTACCAAAATATAATCTATCATTAATTTGATCAGGCACCTTTCATATTAATTGATGAATTTTTGTACACAACCGATCTGTTTCTGAATAACCTCGTCAAAAAGTTGTCTACCAATAAAATTCCTTCAATTTCTAGGGAACACCAATGGGAATCGAGTACATATATATAGATTATTCAAAATTACGCCAATTGCCTCTAACATATGTTACTGCACGGATCGTAGTGTATATATTATTTTATAAATCTATATACAAATATATAAATATCAAAATATCGACGATATAAAACACATTTAAACACATATAAACACATATAGTATACTAATTAGCTCAATGTTCCCCAGAGTTTGGTGGATTTTATTTTCTAGGCGAATATATTTGATAAAAATTCTCTCTCGAGCCCCTGACCCATAGATCACCAGATGCTCCTAACAAATTTCTCGGAGTTTAATTTAGTGAGGGATTGTGGTGGCCGTAAAGGAGGTCAGGAAATGAAGAAAGGAGTATTGTAAAATAGGAATATCATTTAATTTCTACAGAGGAGTGATATTATAATAATTAATTTACATACTCTATAAGTATATAAATAAATTTATGTTAACGCCAAATATAATTATGTTTTGGTGCAAAAATAATAAATAAATGGGATTTCAGAGACTTTGAATTTATATAAGGGATGTTATTTAATTTAGTCAATTATCAAATAATAAATAAAGTTGTGTATTAATTATTTATTCTAATAATTTAATTAGTAATTAGTAAAATATGAGACAGTTAAATATAGTAGTATTAGATCTAAAAACATATACACATGACCTTAAATTTTGTTTACAAATTAACCTGACCTTCAAGCAAATTAATAACTATAGTGCATGAGTAAACATCCTTTTTATTGGAAAAACTTCAGAATAAAGTTATGGGCAACAATATTAAGATTTAAAACACATTGGAACACGCAAGTCCTCTTTTTATTTATATATGATGGTGGTGACTGAACAATACATTTTTATATTCCGATATTTATTAGTTCTAAGTATCAAGATATTCCTATTAATCAAATGTGGTTTACATTCCACATTTAATTAATAGATAGGGGACATCAATTGATTTTAATTAAATATATACAATCAATGATAACAAAATTTGATTAACGTTATTGATGATGTCAAATTAAATAAAACTTGTTTACATAACCATAAAAAATGGTGCGTTATGTAAAATTTAATTATGAGGTCCAATATAAAAATATTGTAACTGAATGATAACAATTGATAGTTATAAAAAAGGATGGTGGATTTCGATATTGGAGTAAGTTTATGAATTGCTAAATAAGCAATTGAACTGAATAATTAATTATATATTATTTTTTAATAAATATTAGTAAACAATTAAATTAATTTGATTTAACAATTACAAATTCGAAATGGTTAAAATTCACGCTATTCGCTTTTCCTGAGAATTTATGTATCGATCATAAGATATGTTCAAATTTATTTAGCAGTGACTTGAAATTAGTTTCTTATGGTAAATAAATGTTTCTAAAATGGGAAACTTATATAGGTTTTATTGATTATTAAATAAAACGTGTATGTCTATAATGCAGATCTAAAGAAATTGTTTTAGATACAGTAATTACTCAGAAATCTGTCCGAAAAGAAGCATTATTATTGAAAGGAAAGTGTAAAGAAAGGAAAATGTTAATATTTTCAACTGTAAAATAAATAGAAATAAAACTTACAAGAAAATAATTTTATTAGTGTTTAAATTATTGTCAGAAATATATATAATATATTCAGAAAATTGAAATAATTTTTTATACATAATAAATTAAATAGCAAGATGTAGTAAAAATATTATGCGGAATTTCGCAATTTTCAAATTAGGGAGATTATCTGCAGCTAAAATCAGTCTAAGAGGCATGAGAGTTGATTTATGAACGTTTGGAGAACCATATAGAATACCAAATGAGGAGACGACTTACGTTCATATTTTGTAGTATTCTAAAAAGGAATAATTACTTTACGTTCAGTTTTGTATCTGTTTTGTGAAGACAATAATTTTAACAAAGAAATAAAATAAAAGAGTATCTTTTCCTCTGGGAGATCATTCTTTATTGTTAAATAGGAGAGTGAAAAGAAATTAGGTTCACATAATGGATGTTTAAAGTGCTCAGGTAGAGAAACAAGAAATAAACTGTCAGTAAATAGTTATCTAAACACATTATTTATTTGCTTCAAATTTCACGAATTTAGCAAAAATACGTCTGTATTGATAATATTTAAAAGGATAGAAAAATGAACTACAAAATATTTATATTTGAATTCTTGTGAAAAATACATTATCACAATGTGTAAGCTGGAGGCAGTTTGTCAGACAAGATTTCTGGAAATGAAAATTCTTTTCTTTTTGTCTATTTCACCAATATACATTGAAAATTCGTACAGTAAGAAATGAATAAAAAATAAATACAAGAGCGAAATTTTTTAAATAAATATTTTAACCTATAATATTCATAGACAATTAAGGAATTTTTGTTGTTATATATAGCGATTATATTTTGAAACAATTTACGGAATAAAATAAAAAAGTTGTCAAGTCAAATAAATTAAAAAAATATCCTATATGCATGTAAATTCAATTCCTACACTATTTTATTCACAAAATAATACTAACATGTTTTGCAACGAAATAGACAAGCTTGCAATCATAGCTCAAAAATTCATTTGGATTACAGATATAATTTGCATATGCAAATTCATAGGATTTCTCCATATATACAGAATAGAGGCATGCATGTCCATTATGCATTCAAATAAAAATTACTCATATTGAACAACGAACAGATATTGTTTTTTAAATTTTGTTCTCAATGAAAATTAATATTTTAACATTATTAGTTCATTTTCAATTATAGTTTTTTGAGAGACTTAGAAAGTATAAAATTTATTTGTTAAAATATTTCTTAAATATTTTGAGTCTCGAAGTATTTGACTAATTTATCCCGCCAGATTCAATAAAAATTATTGTAAAGATGATTCACATACGAAATATACAAATTTTATTCGTTTTATTTTACGCTATTATCCAAGCTCAATTTGGTTTTTAAATGCCAATAATACTTCATTAAGTATCCAACAAGATTGCTAAATTCCACGTAAATATGAAATGAAAATATAAGAAACGAGAATCATTTGATGTTGAAATAATTACAGACAGAATTTTGGAAGAATATTAATAATTGTTTATGACAATGCACGAGATTTATCTTTAATTTGCAGAAAATTACTTTCTTAATCTATTTCTGCAAGATTGCATAAAAGCTAGGTTTCATCTAGATAAATAATGACATTGTTACAGTTTAGCAAAAATATTAGTATCCTATTTCCGAATCGGTTCTAGGTCATTTCACTCCCGACAATTTCACCTATGACAATTTTGCCCCGAATCAAGACGAAAAACAACAACTAGTAGACAATATGAACTTCATTGATGAATTACAAAAGAGAAACGTAGATGAAAGCTAACTCCACTAAACTAAACTAACCTTACTAAACCTAATTGACACAAAATATCATTATACAAGTACTGATAATTAAAATAAACATTGGTGAAATTTTTTAAGAATAAAATATTTGGGGGTGAAATTGTCTAGGATAAAAGTGACCTGGAGGTGAAATGACCCGACTCCTTTCGAATAAACTGATATACACTATTTTAGTTAAGTAAATAAATTTGTATCGTTTTAAAATTAAGAGAAGGACCAATAAGTTGGACAACATGCCGAATTATTTATTTCCGACGCCTTTCCAACATCAATTTATCTTCTGCGATAACATTTTTTTCACCAATTAGTAAAAACTGTTTAGAAAACATCATAAAAATGGTAAAAAATAGTATTTGGACATTCTAGATCAGGTACAAATGATAGCAGTTTCGAATGCAACTTGGTCTGGTATAAATGTAAAATGAGATAAATTAAAATATTAACCGATTGACGTTAACTATAGACAAAACTTGTAAGTAAATAACTCACATAGTTATTTATATAATTATATATTATAGGGAGGAATAAAAAAAATATTTGTTTTCAAATTTTCCATAGCGGTAGGGCATATGATGCAAAATGATTTGTTGCTAAATATTAGCAGCCCAAAATAATAGTTAGGTTGAGCGGATCATCCGCATTTGAAGAAAAAGATTTATTTAATAAAAAACTAGAAAATTGTACATTTTTTTTAATATTTCCGAAATTTACCAATAATTAATAATTATATGTACCTGATATCTTGCTGGCTGGATACTGTATCTGTAGTCGTATTTTCATGTGCACAATAAAACCGAAATGGATCGAAATATATTTGTCAAAAATATTGTCCACCAATAGGATGCTTTCAACTGCTGATAAACACCAATCAGAGTCGATTTTCTCGATAAACCGATTCTTATTCCGATCGAGATCGGTTTTATAGAACGCACAAAAAGACAAGCCAACTTGGATATCTTCAGACAGTGTAAACAGTTTGGCTATATATACACTGTATATTAAATTTACTAAACAAAAATGGAATAAAAAATCCAAACACTTCTACCAAACGGCGATTTTGCACCCACTCAATTTCTAAAGTCACATATCCAGACTTTTACATTGTACAATATAACTTTAGACACGAGAAATATACAAGTTTATCCAAAATATTTGTTGTTCTCCGTTCACAACCTGAAAAGAAAACGGGTATTATAAAAGTAAAGTAAATTCTGAGCCAACCGGATAATAACAATAAATAGAGTTAACATTAAAGTATGTAGGCGTATAGTGTAATGAAAACTAAGGTAAAATATCCTACAATATTTACACAAATACTCTATTCGACTGACAATAATAATATTACTTTATGTAATACCGTGCAATAATCCTTGCTTCAATAATAAAAGATAAAAAAACATCAGATCTTTTTCATCGTGCCGGGAAATTTTGCAGAAAGACAATATGCCGGCAGACATTTTGCTGATGATATAGACAAATTACTGGCAGACATCTTTCCGTAATGGCCATCTTGCCAACAGTCATTATGCCAACAAAGTTAAAAAGACCACCTAACCTAGTGTACATTCGTCTAGCCTAACCTAACATTTTGTCCATACACTGTCCAATTTCAACCAAATTTGACAGATCAACATATATAAAAGTTAAATATGCCCTCAACCATAAAAACATGTCCCACGCACAGCCCTAAAATCGACCATATTATATTATGGTTAATGGTTATATCTTTTCCAAGTTTGACGAATTTCAACCAAATTTAGTGTCATACATCATATGGCCTGCATTCATAAAAAGGGGCCAAGACTTATAACCACATCCATTCATCGGGCCATGCCCCCTAAAATCAGCTGAATTACCGTTTAATATAGGCGAAGTATGACTAATTTTCACTTATTTGTCAAAGATGAATTGAACATAAAAAATAAATATTTTAATTAAAAAAACTAAAACTAAATAAAAAACTAACAAAAATTCGAAAACGATTATATATACAAGAATAAAAAAATATCGAATTTTTTTAATACCGTAAAACGAGGTGAATTCGGACGCAAGGTGAATTCGGACGCTAGGTGAATTCGGACGGTCAAGTAAATAAGTTACATTGAATTCAATTAGCTATGAAATTTTGAACCTAGAACAAAAAATTTGTTGAACTTATACGACTGTTACTTAAAGCTAATTGTCCCAACAAAAAATTTTGTTCTAGGTACAAAAGTTCATAACTAATTCACTGATTGAATCCAATGTAACTTATTTACCTTGACCGCCCGAATTCACCTCGTTTTACGGTACTTTTAATTTATATCGGTACTTATTTTGAATATAATTTATTTATTTAAAAGTTGGATAATTTTGCAAGAAACAATTTAAATTAGGTTACAGATCATTCTCAAGCGTGGTAGGACAATTCGTTCTATATTAGGTTAGGTTAGGTTAGGTTAGGTTAAGTTAGATTAGGTTGGATTAAGTTAGATTTACTTAGATTTACTTCGATTAGGTTAGATTAAGCTTGATTAAGTTACATTCAGTTATTTTTTATTTTTCTATATCGGGGTCGAATAGTCATTTTATCTTCTTAAGGTCACTCCATACAAAATTTCAAGCCACGCTGCATACTCATGTTAGTTATTTTATAAATTTAATAAATAAATTGTAACCCAGAAGATGGATCGAATTTCCGAAAAGTGGTGGCTAAAAGAGAATAGTTATTCACATTCCTGTATTTAAATTTTAATTTTAGCAAGAAAGATTAAGTGTAAAATAATTATGGTGCTGTACATTCAAAAGCGATTAAACTAAATAATATACATCATTGGAAACAGACCAGGCATGCAGGAATACTCCCCTGGGGACGCCAATATTATTCAGAAATGGTGAGGACTTAAATTGTCTCTGGCAGTCAGATACAATTTTAGAAAGTCGTACATACGACACTGAATCAATATTTAATGTGCTTATATTGTAACTTCATTTCAAATTCAAACGAGAAGTCCAGAAATATAGTACATATAACTCATTCATCCCCAAATTCATGCATGTTACAAATAGTAAAAAAGAATAAAAAAAACATTTAAATCAGTCTCAAAGAAGAGCAAGTATCTCAATATAAACCAGAGGAACATCCATTATTTTATTTTAGGAGCAAGGAATAATTCTGGCATAATTTAATTAATAAAAAGATTATTAGACATATCTAGTATAAAATATATTATTATTCTCTGGGAGTGCTACAGCCCCCTCACTGCCTCCTTTCTCCATTCATTACCATTTCAATTACTATTTTTGAATTACGAACCATTTTCTCCAATGGACTGAAAAATGTAATTCCTTTTATTCTTCAAAGTTCATTTATTTTAAATTTTAAATTGCTCATCAGCAAGCAATGAG
>JAJNBT010224449.1:0-12075 GCA_028455955.1 Notopais sp. p TS-2021 | reverse complement strand
ATATATACGGTATATATTATAAATTATTTTTTATATTAATAAATATTTTAATAGTTAATGTATTAAACTAAAGCTAATAATTTTACTTAATTAATACACTGGTTTTAATATATTAGAATTTTTTTTTAAATCTGTTTACTTTTTAATATTTTATAAATAAATTATCACTAACTATTATTTGTTTATTTATACGAAATATAAAAGTAACGTTTAATGTTAATAGAATTTGTGTTATAATAATAATGAATAAAACAATAATAGCATCTTGTGCAGGCAATAATTCTCAATTTCATCAATCTTTCTTTAAAAGAAAGATAAAATAATACTTCCAGACGAACGAATCTTGTTCATTCATGGTAAAAATGAAAATTTATTTTGCAATTCTGTAAAAAATGTATCGGTCTCATATTTAATATATCACGGAGTATTGAACAGGTAACCTACAATGTATCTAAAACTATACTTTTTACTGTCCAATAATACAAGACTAGAATGGAGAATCTGTATAAAAACAATTCAGAGAAGAAATAAACTAAACGCCTTACCTTTTGTATATACAAGCCTGGCTTAGTATTTAAAGCCTCGAACTCATGTTCGTAAATCGTCGATACTTGATCGCCTGAGTTCGCTATAGAGTATAGAGTATAGAGCGAGCAGTATTTTCAACAAAATAATATGCAACACCTGCATACAAATAGAAATAGTTTAAATTTTATCTCTTAAGTTGAATGCCCGGTGTTCAAATTCAACGTCGACAGACAATAATTGTCATGTTATAATTGAATATATATTTGTTTCCGTGACTTCGGACGTGGGGTGTATTCGGACGGCCAAGTCGGATAATTAAATAGGCATCTAGTAGCTATAAACTTTTGCACCTAGAACAAAAAATTTTGTTGGACAATTGCGTAATCTAAATTAGGCTAATTGTCCAACACATTTTTTGTTCTAGTTGCAAAAGTATAAATATATATATATATAGCTATTTGATGCCTATTTAATTATTCGACTTGGCCGTCCGAATATACCCCACGTCCACCGTCACTCCGTTTTACGATATATATTTATTCTCTCGCTAAATCTGTTAATTAACAATTTACAAATATTCCTCAATACTGACAGATATTTTGTTGATAAATATTATTTACAACAATATAATGAATTTTGTGTACTTTCTTAAAATTCAATTAAGATTCGTCAAAATTCGTGTCTTATTATATTGATATACAGTATATATTTGATAAATAAATACATGATGCGCACTAACGCAGTAATTTGTAATGTGCGCAAAATTGTATCAACTACTCAGCGATAGAAATTAAAACGAATCTCATGTAGCGTAATAATTATCCGAGGTTAATTTTAAGCAAATGAAAACTGTAGAAATTCTTGTAAAATTTCAAATAAATTTTCCATTTGAAATTAAAATTCTTTTCCTTGTATGTGTTCCAAATTCCCATTATTATTATTCACTTTACACGAAGAAACGCGCATTGTTCCGTTCATTCTTTTGATGTTCATGATGTCCTATTGTCTAATATTCCAAAGGAATAAAAGAAGGATTGCAAAGTTTCCCCGACTCAATCACTTTATGAGCTCGAAATGATCACACGATCGATGGCTTCAACAAAGACTGGTGAAACGTTAATAGAATATTGATAGTAATTATCTTTATTTGTACTACAAGATTTACTGTCTTTTAGTATTTCATTTACACTACAAGATTAACTGTCTTTCTGTATTTCATTTGTAATACAACATTTTTTGTATTTTGTTATTTCATTTGTAGTATAACATTATTGTATTTTGTATTTCATTTGTACTACAAGATTTACTGTCTTTTAGTATTTCATTTGTAAAAATATGTTACAGTCTTTATTTTACTTCAGAAATCCGAAATGTTATCCGCTTACCGATTATCAATTTTTATTTATCAATATTATGAACAATTAT
This sequence comes from Notopais sp. p TS-2021, assembly GCA_028455955.1. NCBI lineage: Eukaryota > Metazoa > Arthropoda > Malacostraca > Isopoda > Munnopsidae > Notopais > Notopais sp. p TS-2021. The sequence continues at coordinate 10,122 of JAJNBT010224449.1, read as the reverse complement.
ATAACTATAAATATTTTACTTAAACTAAAATAAAAGTTTTATTAACTATTGATTGATAAATTTATGCCAGTCTTTATTTTGCTTAATAAAGGATAAAAGGCTTAATTAATTACATATTTTATTTTATTTTACATAAAAAATAGCCAATGATAAATCAATTATATATTCGCTTACCGATTAATAAAAATAATTATTTATCAAAATGATGAAGTTGAGACACAAATGTCTAACAGTCTTTCTTTTACTGAAGTAAGAAAAAATAAAGATTAAATCAAGAACCTGCCAATTAATTGACAATATTATCAAGTTGAATAACCAATTTATTGCATTCTTTATTTATTTTCTTAAGAAAGGATAAAGGTTATAAATCAATTATCCGTTTTCGATTAATAATAATTAGCTGTCAATATTATGAAATTGATTTAACAAATTTATTGCAGTCTTTATTTTTCTTAAAGAAATATGATAAATATCGAAACAATTATACGTTCACCGATTAACAATCATTATTTTTTGATTAGTAAATCTATTGCAATATTTATTTTATTTAAGAAATAATAAAGATCTAATCAATTATTATTCGATTACCGTAAAACGAGGTGAATTCGGACGGAGGTTAATTCGGACGGTCAGATAAATAAGTTACATTGAATTCAATTTGCTATGAACATCATAGCAAATTAAATTTAATGTAACTTATTTACCTGACCGTCCGAATTCACCTCGTTTTACGGTACCGATTAATAATTATTTATATATATATACATATACAATATTAATATAGTCTACTCTATAGTACAGTGAGGGAATCCTTACATAACTATCTATTGTTCCGGATTCATATCCCAGTGGAAGCTTTATAAGGTGACAACTTAAAAAACTAAAGCCATAATATATATATGTGCGGTTTTAAGAACATTGTCAATGTCAATGTCAGAATTAAATTGTTAAGCATTAAATCGGCTTAAAATATAACTGAGAGACTATTCAATAGAAGTGTATGTCCCAACTTGAATAAAAATCTATTTTCTGTAGAACTTATTGATTAATCTTTTTAAATTCTATCCTTTCATTTTTTATTTCTAGTTAGAACATAATTAGATAGATAGCTAGATCTTTATTAAGTACAAAAATCAAGCCTTTAGTGGGAAACAGTCCATTTAGGCAAAAATGTTGTATAAACAAATATAATATATACTGTAGTACCTATATAAAAGACAACATCAATTAGTATTAATTAGTGAGGTAATATAAATATTTTTAAATTTAAGTAGATCAGATTCTCATTTCATATTAATCGGAAAATTATTCCAGACCTCCGTAAATTAATATTGGAAACTCATCTTCACAACATCGACACTCGGAAAAATTGGTCGAATTCGAACATAGTATTTAGTTCAATGTTCATGAACAACGTTATCAAAGAGAATAAAAATAAATCATCAGCTCATATATATATATGAAGAAGATTCTATCTACTATATTTAAAATATCCATTTCAAATGTTATATTTTTCAACAATTTTAATACTGAAGATGGATGTTACGCGTCCGAAACGTTGATGCTGAGTAACATTTTAATTTTTTTTTAATAAAAATGATATATATTCATGTCTGGTTCTACTGTTTATTTTAAAATTAATGTTTTCCAGACAAAACGTGCATCAATTGATTAGCATTATATAATTTATTGCATGTATAAGTCCTCACAAAAAAAACATTTTAATAAAATACTTGACATTTATATATAGAAATTATGATAAAAAAAATGATTTATTGAAATTATCCAACTACATTTATCATTCAATGTACATTTATATCAATATCGTTTGTCAATAAAGCATTTTCTATTTTCATATAAATTATCACTTCCTTTTATTGCAGGTGAACAACAAGCTGCAATGCAAACCAATAACAGTGCAAAGATGCAGTCGAAAATCATCAATATTTATTTAATTATTGTTACGTGGATGTTTTTGTGAAATTCTGGTGTCATTCCATTTTAAGCGAATGCGTATATTTATAAAAAAAACTGTAATTGTTAAATTTGTAATTCATAATATTCAATCCATTAATATATGTACTTCAATATACTGTCATCGTGTTATATATATAGTAACTGCTTTTGTGAATATGCAAAAATAGATATTTATAATATATAAATGTTTTAAATTAATCAAATTTTGAATCTATTAATGCATTTCTTATGATAAGATAAAATCGAAGAGATAGATTGTATACCTTACGCTTTTTTCTTTTGTATTATATAGTATATTTTGACGTTAATATAGAAAATATTTAAATAAATATAATGTTATATATATATATCTCGGACCTTTATAGTAATATCTGTAGATTTTATAGTTTTTAATAATGTAATCATTTTGCGGGATTGAAATGAATAAAAACATAATATCTCGCCATGTTGAAACTTAAATCAATTTTGGTTACAGTTGATTGATTGTGCAATAAATTCTGTTTAAGAATAGACGAATATTCCATAAATGGTGGAAGCTATTTCCAGCATGGAATATTTTCTGGAAAAGTAAAATAGTCTTCTATTATAGTTCCTGGAAAATATAAGTGTCTATAAAAATAAAGGTTATTAAGAAAATCTTATGTTAAGGTTTATTCTACATTCCATATTATAGCGCATAAAATATGTTATATTTAATAACTTCTCTTGTAAAAACGGTGAATATTTTTTTACGAATATCTACTAATCTCATATATGAGGCGTAATTTCGTATGCACTTTAAAACCGATCTGGATTGGAATAACCACGTGTAAAACATTGTCCACCAATTGAAAGACTTCAATTTCTAACGTCGACCAATGGGAATCGATTTCGTCGATAAAGTGATTCTTATTCCGATCCAAATCGATTCTACGATGCACACGAAAATAGACCAAATGAACACTATGTTTAAGGGTCAATTCGTATTATTATGTCCACTATATATACCAAGTCAAGAACAGGGATCTCTACCAATAGAATGCTTCCAATTTCTGACAGAACACCAATCAGAATTCGTTCGCTCTATATTGATCTTAATTCAGATTTGGTTACTTAGTGATTAATAATTTGTATGCCATAATCTCATATGTCAAGATTTGTACGCCAGTATACAAAGGGAAACTTTTTTTTTTTTGTTTTGCTTGATTGCGTTGGATTTTTGCTTTCATGAAGTATACTTGGTAAACAAGTGCCATCAATTTCTTTATTTGCTATACATTCGACTTAGAACAATGGGCTCGAACACGCTAGGAACAATTCCCAGTCCAGCGATATAACCACTAGACTACGCATCTAAACATCTATTAATAAGACACTGTAAACTATAGTGCATGAAGGGTTCGATAGGAAATTATAAACTATAATGATAGGTTACAATAGTTTAAATTACCTTCATATTATACAATATTCTATAAATATTATAATTATATTAATTTTTTAGAATCCTTTTCATTAAACTCTTGTTTGTGGCGTACATATTCTCCGTATATATATAAGTTTTCATTTGTATAAATAAATGGTCAGTTGTATAAATATTTTGGCATACAAATCTTGGCATACATATCAACCGTACGAAAGGCAATGGAAGTCAGTAACTCAAGCCTTTCCATGACTGATATGACCATTTGTAACACATATTTTCAAATATGTGACTTTTTTGTATATATTCGCATGAGGATGACAGAAAAACGCTATATATAAGGTACCGTACATATTTTTTCTTCATTTTATTTCATTTACTGTATTATTATTTGTAGCTAAACAATCCATTTATCATCACATGACTCGTATGTGGAGGCGAATTCAAAATGAAAACAGGAAATTTATTTTCAGTGTAACAGAAGCGTATTTTCGTGTGAACTATTTAACCGATATGTATTGTTCACCAATCGCTTCGTACCAATTTGTGACAAACACTAATTAATACATGTTAACTCATTCGATAAAGCGATTCCTTGACCAGATTCCGATTGCTTATACAATACAAACGTAAATTTATAAACATATTTTTCTTTACAAAAATTTCATAAAAAATGAAATTTAAAATCTTTCATTAATCGACAGGAATCTTGGTCACATAATAAAAATAAGTAAATCAGATTTAAATTAAGCTACAAATTTATATATATTACCCTGCTTTAATTTTTACTATGGAGAAAAACGAATCAAATAATGTAGATTAAAGTGTTTATAATATAAATTAAAATACTTCATAAAGTTTTCATGTTTCCGAAACTTAAATAAAAATAATGAAAATATAATTTTCCATTGAATTAATATCAATATTAAATTTAACAAGATTAATGACCTGCACGTCCCAGGGTTATCTTTCTTTCGTAATTTGAAAAATTTAGAGTCTACTTAAATCGATCTAATGGTTAAGTTTAGATATATCGGCTCTATTTAAAGAGTTAAAGTATCCATAAGTATTGCGTTATGCGCAAATGCATTCGGGAAAATGCGCAGCCACAATTATTTTTCATGAGTAGATATTTATTTTAAATAAGTTAATGAAAAATTTATAAATTTAAATCGTGTTTATGGTCCACATTTTTTTCTATATATAGAATTTATATCTCTGGGAACATAAATTGTTATTGTTTAAAAATGATAATTAAAATTGTATTGTATATTTGTAACAAATAAATAAATTTAATGAATATATTTATTTTGGATTATTATTTATTTTAACACATATTACGATGAAGAATTTGATAGGATGTATTTAATATCTTTCATCTTTAGTAATTGAGAAGTTATTCCAGGATTTTCATCCGGAATATAGCAATTTCGACATGCGCATTGCGCAGACACGCTCTATAATAAATGTAATAACTTAATATATTCGTCATCCTGTTCGTTTCTTCAAAGCTTATTTCAATAACTTCGTTCCTTGTGAATTTTAACAAATGAAGTTCCAGTTATTTTCACATTTAAGCGAAAATGAATCCAGGATCATTCGCTCCTGGTTCCTTTGCTCCTTGTTAACTCACCCCCAGGTCTATTCGCCCATGGATTATTCGGTCTCATATTGAAAATTTAGTTTCATATAAATTATTTATATTGAAAAAAATACCTAATCTATGGTAATTTTTTTAAATATAATTAAATAACGAATAAATCATTTAAAAAATAACTTTTCAATATGGAGCGAATAATATGGGGACGAGTTGACCATGTGGCAAATGGTCCTTGGATCGAGTGATCCGGGGGCAATTGAACCAGCAAAAATATTCGAGAAATTAAGACTATTTACACACTATAGTGAGTATGGTCATTTAATAATATAGTATTAAGTTGACTAACGTGTAATATGTGTACTTTTTTAGAATATTTAACTATTAATTCATTCAAAATACGGTTATCATTTTTTAAATAAATGCATGAAATCTACAATAGAAATTCGTATTATTAGTTCGTTTAGGGGATGTGTGTTAAAACGAAAAATTGCCTAATTTTGTTCGAAATCAAGTAATGAAAATACTGTTCGAAAATTATTTAAGTGATCAATATTTTTCAAATTAAATATAAATGAAGACTATTAATTACTAAACATATTTTTTAATCTTTTAAAATATTTTTTTAATCGAATATACTTGTATACTACTTCTAGATTATTTATATTATAATTCATATCAATAACACAAATAAACTTAAAAATTGGTATCAAATTCACCATTTTAAATGCAGAATATTTTTGTATATTTAATAGATTATTTTTTTATGTAAACGTTTTTCTAATTACGACATTTTATAATAGTGATTTTCAAAGGAAATTAAAATTTTCTGTAAATATTTTCACAATTTTTTCCATTTATTAATAGATGCCTAAAATAGAACTCAGGTTTGAGCATAAATAAATATTTATTCTATTTTTAAATAGCCTTTTTTTCAATTTTCAAATTAATTAATGTTTCATTCATCTATGACGTAAACAATTACGTAATAGTGACGTAATAGAATACGTTATAAAATATATAAAAATAGTCTTATATATATAGAGTTAACAAATAATTTCTATTAATAATACGTTTTATAATTTATAATCTTATCTTTATGATTATTACAACCGTTTATCATTACTGTTATAATCTTTACAACTTATAAAATATATTAATATACAAATTAAAAGTTATAAATAACAATAGTCTAGAAGTTTTAATTATACTAATGCCTGTATTAAAAATATAGTTCATATAAAGACACTTGACATAAATATTTTATTACCATTTACTATAAAAAAACGATTGACTATAACACTATTTTTTATAGCCAATTATTGAGATTCTTATCCTATTATTTGACTTATAATCATATTAAGCTGAAATAAATACTGATTATCATACGACATGACAATGTCGTTAAAAATATTCAATTACGACATTCTCGAACGTTTTTAGCAATCAATTACATTATATTACGTTAATAATCATCCGATATAAAAAGTTAGCAAATATGAAATACTTATTTCTAATGTAAATATTAACACTTCTATATTATCATAAAGAAGGTACAAAAATAAATATGAATATATATCTTTTTGCATCAATCTTTATGGAACATCCTAATGTATTAATATCAGTTAAAACTGTACAAACAAAATACTAAATTATTCTATTGATGACTTTAAATAGAAACAAATAAACACTTAAATATATTCCATTATAAACATTAAATGGTATATATTTATATGTTCCTATTAAAAATAATCAATATAATAATTTAGTATATTGTTTCTGAAGTTCAAACGAAATTAATACATTTAGTCTTCAAATTGACATTACGCATAGCAGGTCTAAATGTAAATGGATATATTATTAGTTTATTGTTTTATTATTTGATTTATTTTAATAATTACAAATAAAACATGCTTAATATTAATATTGACCATGACATTGAACTTGAATATTTTACGTTCACATGGCGGTGTACTAAAACTCTAAATTGGAATTCATTTCGATCGTCAGAGATAATGGATCATTGTCAATTAAGTGACTCAGTTCAATGTTTATTTGTCAAATTCACAATAAGTCACGAAAATAAAATAACCATTGGAGAATTGTATATACTGTAATTACTTCAGCATCCATTATTCAATTTAATGATAATTTTATTAGATATTATTAGTTTGCAGTAATTGGTAAAAGAATACTATTATTTTTTCAAATAATACTTGTTACACATATGAAATTCCTTTACAATTCTCAAATTAATGATACCCATCTATTAACACCCGCTGTCATTTCTTTTAAATAACCGCATAACCGATAACAGCTACCTATTCAAGAATAGAGTTATAATACCAGTAGTCTTCAAAAGATGTCAAAAAAATTACAAATCAATTATTGACCAAGTACATACAGTCCTTTCAAACACCAACCAATTGATTGAGACGGTTATCTAATATAGAATGATAAGCTTCATTGAAACAATGTCAGTTTATTTACAACCAACCAACCAACAATATCCATCATGGATATCGCAAAATCGTACCACTTACCTACTGCAATATTACACTTCACTGTGACTATTTCAATAATAAACGATAGTTGCTTGCAATATTTCTTATTCTCAATAAGGCATTTTACTATGTACATCATTCCATTTTCTTGGCTAAATTGAAGAAATACATTATCACAGGGATCTTCTTGTCATTCATGATTTTTACTTGCAAAATAGAATCTAACATCAAGTGAACTAGATGTTTCTCAGAGTTCTATATTTATGTTCACTATCATTAAGCTTAATCATACCAGTTTTTTTAAACTTCTCTTTGTTCATGACAATGTAATTGTAATATCTGACACTGATATATCTTTGATAGCAAATAGATTAAATGAAAGTTTTTTTTAGTTCTCGTTAACTAAATGAATTACAATAAACTATCATTTCATATCAATAAATCTAAATTTAAATTCTTTACCCATAGACCACAAATCTTTTTGAATGGAAATTCATTGGAATACCTAAAAGAGTTTAAGTATCTTAGCTTGACAATTGAATTATTGACAATAGAAAACTTAAACTCACTTATTATCAAAGACATATACTGTATATCTATTCTATTAATTAGACCATTCTTATGACTACACGATTTGAAATCTATTTACAATTCATTTGTTTATCCTAAATCCTGCACCTACAGTAGTAATATGTGGAGATGCAGTCCGTAGCCATATGAAACATATAGAGATAGTTCAAAATAAAAATTACGTACTACGTACTATACATAAAACAGAATTTCTCTCGACTAATAAGTATATCTATGATTACCTGACATTTATAATCTCTGATCTTTATATTTAAGTGGTTAACATTTAAAAATGTTCATTTTTAGATGATATGGGTTATGAAATTAGTATTCCTCATGAGAAGAACAGATCTCATCAAGTAAAATTTGAATGCCTTTTCCTACATTAAATATTCATATACAGTTTGTCAATTTCGTAATTAGGTTATAGAATAGGCTACATGATCCGACCAATGACCTTGTAAATTTTCGAAATGTTCTATGTCAACACTCAATGTAATGATACCTCCTCGCCAAAAAAGCACATTGATGCTTACCAGTGCGCCTGTACAACTGTACAACTGTACATCTTACTATTATAGATTGTTGTTACATGTTGGCATTCAACTGTAGTGATTCCTGTATTAATTCTACATTGTATCTTATATGCACTGTACTTTTATAGGTACATACATTTTTGCACATTTATGTAGCCATTCACCTGTGAATCCTCATATTCTGATCCTAATTAGATTTAATTTAAATTACAACTGTCCTTACTAAGACGTCTTTCTTATTCATTGATAGTTTCTGCAAAATGTGTACCTATGGTTGCCAGATCTCCTTTTTTTTTCATTTCATAAAACTTAAGTTACATATCTATTTTACACCCAATCTAGCCAAATTAGGTTCATTTATTGATTGTATTTAGATAGAAATATGATAATTTGACCTGTTTAAGTTTCAAAATATGTATGTCATTTAATTTCAAAATGGAATACTCATAATTTTCTTGTATATTTTCAAATACAATTATTGTACAGTTACCGTTTCACTGTTTACATTTTTGTACATAAGGTAAAATTTGTATTAAAACCAGTCTTGTCTATTTTATATTACGAAAATGGTTCATACCCAAATATAAAATAATATTGACATAAATTTTATAACGATTTTGCTAGTAAATCATTCTCCAATATGATTTTAATGTAAACTAAATCTTTCCATCAGATTTCTAAATATATTGATTGATATTCGTATATCCACAGATAAACAAACGGATATATTTTAATTCTGTGTAAGTAAATATATTTCTAAGTTTTCCTTTCATATATATATAAAGGTTAAGAGTTGATTGTAATTTAAGGAAATATATTTAATACTAAATTTCCTAATGTAAATATCTTTATTATTGTATATATAGTTTAAAATGATTGTAATTCTTATTAAAAACTATTAGCTATGAATCGAAATACTTATATAATATTCTTTACTGTGATGTATTTAATTAAATTTTATCTGAAGATCTACAGAATCTTAATTAATTCACAGAATTTTAGCTTTTAAATTTGTTAATTAATTTAGTTTAACGATCCTATTTCATGCGGTCCTAATAAAATCAACGGATTTTATTATTACAGACTCCAAAATGGGTAATTTGAAACCGTTATTTTTTAAATATTAAAGATAAAAAAGATGTTTGTATATACGGTACTCGAAGAAGATTCGTGTTAATATTTATTCATTAAATTTTGTATTCTTATCTTGTTTCATTTGTCCTAATTTGATGAATTAATTTTTCCAGAGCAATCACTATAACAAGAAAGAGAGGAACAACAAAATAGGAAATTATGAATACCGGTAATTGGAATAATTTTGTTCCTAGATATTTCTTGTTCTCTTCATGGAAGCTATTTCGATTGGGTGTTTGCTTAACTTATGACGTATATAAACAAATGAATGTCATACCGACGTACATATTGCCGGAGTACATTATATAAAAGAAAAACTTGTAGTCCAGGCATAATTGTATAAATGAAAAAGTTATCAAGACTATATTTTATTAAAACCCAACGTTTCACTCCTCTGTCCGAGGA
>JAJNBT010224108.1:0-11280 GCA_028455955.1 Notopais sp. p TS-2021 | reverse complement strand
ATATATATATTTATTTATTTATTTCATAACGTTTTGTTTTGTAAACTTAACTTGATCTTAGTGAATTTCAAAGTATTTATCTAATATTGAAACAACTGAGTGTCGATTTGTGATACTTTTCCCCCTTGACGTCATTCACTTAGACTTCGATTCTGATTCTTGCCTTAACATTTATCAAATTTTCGAAGATCAATCTTGAGCCAAAATCACAAGGTCAACCTGTAACTTTCAAAAAAATAGCAATAGATGAGGATTCAATAGATGAGCAATGATGTTAGATTACGAGAGGAGTTAGATATACTTTTTTTATGTACAATATCTGTTGATTCAAAAATATATTATGCATTTTTGAGAAATATATATTACGTATGTTAAGGACTTCGAATCTCTTTAATTTCGACTATTTAATTTTCATTTAAAAAAGGAAAAACATTTATCCTGAATCAGATGAAGTTTTAACATTAAGAAATGTTAGGTTCTAATTATAATTAATATAGGTTTCGTTAAAATGTGTATTTTGTAAATGTGAAATGATATTATCTAGCATACTTTGAATCGAACGAAGTTACAATTCAACAAGTGAATTCAATATTTCAAAGTTACTGCAACAATGATTAATTTTCTTATTTTTTTATTGGGAAATAAAACAAAATAGCAATCAATTCTTGGACCCAATTACTTAAGACTGGAAAACATCTTTTAAAAATGTCAGAAGTGCATCAATCTCTAGTCATTAATAACATTTATTCGTTGACTTACGGTAAGACGTTTACTTTTGTTGATATTTACAACATCGCTCAACTATATATGTGTAAATTTAATAAAGTAACATTAGTTGCAGGATTAAGATATATATATATATATAGCTGTGAAAAAGAAATCCAAATAAGTTGAATTCGAAAATAATAGAATATTTTTCTAATCCAAATTTCATAAACATAAAAATGTGTAACAAGAAAAAGACGATTCCTGAATATGATTTCTTTTTTAAAAAATAACGCGTTTCTAACTGACTTGTGTTCCTATTCAGGGTGACAATACATTTATCATCGTTCGTTACCAAAAATAGTTAATTATAATTATGTTAAAAATGTCAAAAACTGTAAAATGAGAAATAATACATAATATCATAGGTGTTTTGCCGTGTAAATTATAAAAAAAACTGGAACGGAATAGTTTCCAAAATATTGTTCACCAATAGAATATCTTCAACTTCTGACGAACACCAATAGGAAGCGATTCCGTCAATACAACGATTATTATTCCTTTCCAGATCTGCTTTATTCTGTCCACAAAAAAACAGAGATGACTGATATAAAATTACACTTATGAAAATCCATGTGAATATAAGTAACAATGTAGAACAGTCTAGCACAAAATTTTTATCAGGAATAAATTAATTAAAAAATTTCATATTCTGAAATATCAGACTTTCTCTTGGGTACACCTGAGTACGTGCACTATTGCACACCTAGCTCATATTGTTTACAATACAATCCTATGAAATTAATCGTATCAATAATTATTGATATTAACCACAAAAAAATTTCACTAGAGAGAGTAGTTGCAATTGATTTTATACCTGTTGCATAAAATGGGCTAAAAAATGAGCATGCTGGTTAATCCTTGACTCTGAGTATTAATAACTCTAATTGCTAAAATATATGCCTATTCAACATGAAACAACACTTTATATATATAAATTCATTGTTGAATCAGTTCTTGTGAAGTTGAAAATATTTCGTTTTGTTTCAGATAATTTGGCGACAGGTCACTTCTGCGAGGGACAAATCGTCAACAAGATAATTGGGCAACACACAATAACAATATTTATTTATAACGAATTAGTTGTTAATACAATTGTATGACTATTGTAGTGTGTTTTTAACTTTCAAAATTTACATATCATTGCAAGTTATTAGTCATCATGACTAAACCATAATCTTAAAAACTTTTATATAATTAAATTCTGTCTCATGATTGCTCGCATCCCAACTCATCCATAAATAAAAATCGATTATAATGTATTTCTTATAAAGAGAGTCACACTTTAAAAGAGAACATTTTAACAACGATATAGTTTATATATTTGTAATCAAATCATTCTTTATAATAATTTTTAGTAGAGTTATTTCATCATAATGTATGTAATTATAAAGCAAATTCAACTAATGTATACATTCAATTAGTATTATGAATTAAAAAGTGGAAGCTACTTACAAAATTTAGCTAGAAACGTTTAGTAGAAAAAATGAATAAAAATATATACTGTACTACCCAATGAATTACGTTAGGGTCATAATTCAGAAATCCCGAATCCTAAGCTTCAACTCCCGAAACCCCACAATTCCAAAACGACAAATCCCAAAATGACAAAATCCCTAATTAGCACAATCCCGAATTTCCAAATTCACAAAACGACAAATTTTAGAAATGTTTTACGAGAAAATTGTCCATGCTGTATATACTTTAACTTGCTCATAAGTATATTTAAATAACTTTAAAAATCTACTTTATATATATTTATTTTACTAAAATTATAGTCAAATCATCTATTTCATTCATTCCTAAAATAAAAATTGCAAGGTTTATTTCTGATTAATGTCTATTTACAATCTATCAATAAATCCATAAATTATATTTCTATTTGTATAACTGGCCAATAAAAATAGCCTAAAATATATATTTGAACAAAGGAATACTTTCGTCATCATTTGAATAACGTTCCTGCAATATAATTAATATAAGGTTATAAGGTACTATATTTAATCAATATGTATATATTCGTATAGCAGAAATGCAGCTTTAAAGATATGCAACAATGGTGCTGTGTCTTTCCGAATTCTCCTTTTTTTGTCAGACTTCGTGATTTAAAATATTTTCATTAGTCGAGAGAACTTTCTTTATGTCAATGTCAGACCTAATTTCTGGAATGGCTATAGAAAATGAACCGCACTATCGCAGATAAAACTTGTGTTTTGTAGAACAAGAAATTATCTAACGTTTTTAATTGAATTTTTTATTGAGGATATTTTTAATCTAATGAATATAATTGACACAAAAGAAAGAGATGAAGCTGTCAACATCTTTTGTTTTTTATACTCAAACAATATCAAATCTTATCGAAGAATGTTTGATAACAGCTTCCAATATGGAATATATCTATATAATTAAATCTCTATATCTATATAATTAAATCTCTAATTCTATATAATTAAATCTCTATATCTATATAATTAAATCTCTAATTCTATATATTTAAATCTCTCTATCTATATAATTAAATCTCTCTATCTATATAATTAAATCTCTATACTGTATATATATAATGAACTTATGAACCTAAATAGGAATTAAAAGAAATGCTATATTATATTGTATGGAGATCAACTTTCGTCATGATTCGGCTTTTATTTTACCTTGCACAATCCCATATCATGCATGAGGCTTCTACACCCGAAAATAACGTAAAAATCGCTACATTCCATTTTCTTGCGAAAGTATAAATTAATTTGAAAACTTGTTTTATATTAAAAAATTAGACAAGTTTTTTCAATTTAAATTATAGTAATCCATACATGGAAATACTTATTATTCTAAATTACATATTTATGTACGGCTCACATGCAGATATATGTACCTTGGAAAGATTCAAAATTAAATTTTAACAATTTTTAGAATATAACGGATACCTGTTCACTAAAATTTGTTAATGTTTCTCATAAATTCACAAACTGTAGTTAATTAATTACATACCGTACAACTCTTTTCTTTGAGCAATTCAGAATTAACTATGTGAATCGTCCGTTTTATTTTATAACTATTTCAGCTCGTTCGAATATTCATGTATTCTGTTCAATTACTGTCTGGAACTAACAAATCTGAATATCTATATTTAATGAAATTAATTTTGTAACGAAAAGTTTCGTTGATTTTTATAAAGATTTACGTTTTTGAAAGTTCGTAACTGAAAAGGCATGTTCAATTATTTTGTAAAATATTCGGACGAAAATGTGAAAATTTTGACTTTTTAAATCCCAATGGAAAGACGAATAAATAGATTTTTTTGAAAACCATCGGTCATTAGAACACATTTTTATTCAAACTATATGAATATCCTGAATATTCATTTCTACATTCTGCTAGCTTCGTTTTACATATTTGAAAATGAAATACACAGATGTAAGTTTTGTTGCAGTTTAGAAAAAATAAGAAAATAATTATTTTTAGACATTTAAAATTTATGAGAAATTAGAGGAAAAAAAATTTGTTTTAAGTAAAATTGCTGGGTTTTAAAATTTGGAAAGCAGAAGATATTTTTAATTTCTGTAGAACATATAATTTAATCTATGTAATGATTTTCTAGTTAAATTTTGCTATATAAAGTTTTTTTCTCTAAATATACTAAAATTAGCCAGTGAATATCATGGGTTCGAATCTCACCAGAGGAGGACTTGTTAGGTGAATAAAATCGAAAATGGGTGCAACTTTAATATAGATGTAAAATAAATTCTTCTGTATATAAATATATCTCAAACAACCAAACCAAGAAAGAAAGAAGGAATCATGACAAATTTATTTATTTCAAAGTGTTTACAAAAGCCGAAAGGAAAATAATAAATTTTATTTATTTTACAAAACTTCAATTTATTTGAATCTATTGTGAGGATTATAATTCTTATTTTCGTAAGATTTTAAATATAAATGATACAATTATTTTTAAATTCAAATACCAACTTATTTTATTTTTAGTTCATTGGTATATTAAGATAATAATTTAACAGTAAGTATTGAGTAGAAGTTTATACAGATTTGCAATTTAATTCTGTATATATTTGTTCACCAAAATCGTTTTTTTTAATATTGAAACAGATTAATCTAAGATATTTAATCTTCTAATAACATAACAGTTTTCTTAAAATCTCATAAATATTCTGTCCATTTGAAGTAAATGGATCAGATATTCAATCCACCAGTATCAATTTACCTCTCATTATACATTTTAGGGTCGACTGATAGAGATTCAAAATTCAATTGATTTAGCTGTTAAAAAAGAACGAAGACGCTTGCATACAATATAATATTTATTATTTTATGTACAAAAATAGCTAAGAACAATTTAATTTTTTATAAAATAATTTGAAAGTCTACATTGGTATATGCTGGGAATAGAACATTGGCACACCTCCTGACAGACACAAAAAATCACCCTCTGTAGACAACAATGAAAGAAAACAAGTAGATATACTCTATATTATTGGAATTGTAGCTGGTAAAATGTAAGGAGAACTAAATATTCCTTAATATAAAAGTTGTATTAACCATTATATAATTTGCAATAAAAAAAATAATTATTGACTAACGATACTTCAGATTGAAGGCACATAATGATTTTACTACTATTGTTTTAAAACGACTGAAGATACGATTTCTACGACTAATTGAAGATTTATCTATCTATTTTATATAATAACCTCTTCGTTCGATATTCAATTAGTTGGCCAATATAATCAATTAGAAGAATGTCTTTGAATAACTTTTATTACAAATTGAAGATGGGTTCCTTTTGAAGAGACACTCACAGACTCTTCAAAAATAAAACTAATTAAAGTTTTTCTACATAGTTGCAAAAGCAAAACTGAGTTGCGGTTCTTCATTATAAACTTGAATTCTCCAAGTAGATATGAAATAATTGTCTTCAAATGTAAATTCTGTAGGAAATTTCAAAACTAAGAAAACTATTTGGTGAATTAATTATTTCATATAAATACGTCGTGCATATAGTATGTCCAATAAATTCAATGGGTTAACCTTTCAAAAACTTAAATAGTTGCTTCTCTTCATTATTAAAATTATTTTAGAGAGAAACAACATCATGGCTTTGACAGCTTTCGCCTTCACATTCGCGGTCATCTTCGGGAAATAAATAATAGAATTTTTCTAATAATACTACATTTTAAGATAAGTTTATTGTATGATTAAATAGGATTAAGAAGAATATATATAAATACATATAGTTAAATTAATCTTTTCATTGTTCAATAAGTAATATAATAAAATCTATCAATACAAGATAACTGTAATAATATTGAATTCTTTTATCAGTTTATACTTAATCTAAGCTAACCAAGTATAAAGAATCATCCTCCGAAGTGACTGATATCTTTACTTGTTTTCTTTCAATTTTTATTTTTTATTTTAGGACCTTTAATAGAAAAGTTGTTGATATTTCTTTTTGAATTATTCTTTCCGGAAGACCCTGTATTTTAATACGGTACATCGAAGTAAGTATAAACTAGGTATATTTTAATTTCATTTCTGTATATATATATTCTTTACTATTTATGTAACTGGTACTTATTAAGTGCCTTTAAGTATATATACTAATTTGTGTACATTATATTTAATCCTTTTGTATCATATAATTAAACTTTTCTTATGAGTTGTAATATTATTAATAAAATTCTTGTATTTCTTTTTCTAAAGATGACCTCGTTTACGAGGTCGAAAACGATTAAACTATGGAATAATAGTTTTAAGAAGACTTAATAATGAAGAGAAAAAACTATTTTGCACAGTCGAAAAATTAACTGAATCCTGTAATGAATGTGAAGCGGACTCTTTATTTTTTAAACTTTCTATGAACGTAAATATTTCCAGGAATAAACTTGTAAATAACTTAAGATATTCTTTATTCATCTACAATCCACTATAATAATTAACTGTATTCACTGACTTTATTGATCAGTTAAGATATGTTAGTAAACATGAAATAACAATAATTTATTCGCTGTTTTTCATTATTCCATTTAGTTGTATTATTTAACATTCATAATGAAAGTAAGTGAAGACAATAAATTTTCTTTATATTTCTTGTAGCCAATAAAAATGAGCATCTTCCTTAGTAGCCAACGCGTTTCGGACTAATGTTCAATGATGATGGACATTAATCCGAAACTCGTTGGCTACTAAGGAAGATGGTCATATTTCTTCTCCTGGTTTTATATAAATTAATTTCTATAGGAACGAATCTGATATCCAATATTATTTAGTACCACCATACAATTATTAATGAATATAATAATATAAACTACACTTATATGTAATTCTTAGAATTTTTACGGAAACCAAAAACTGGTTCAGCATACCTGTAAATTAAGAAAGGTTTCTAAATTAAATAGGCATCAAGCGCGCTAAGTCCATCAAACGAAGTAAAATACGACTCGACTCAACCCTCTTAGATTCTGAAATATAAACTATTTAATGGACCTCTTGTTATTGATGAAGATTTCTGGAAATTTCAGGCAAAATTTATTTATTTGCGTTCAACTATTTCTGTGCCATTTTGATCTCTTTTTAAGATTTGATCATTTTAGAAAATGAATCTTGCACCCTTTTAAGATGCTCAAACTAGAGTCAGCTTTATTTTATTCTTCAGTATTTTTAAATATACATTTTATTTTGAAGTTTAAATCATGGTAACAAAGAAATATTTAATGAATATCTTTATAAAGATAATAATTTTGCAGTGGGATAAAATAAAAAAATATCTGAAATTACAAAACTGAATTGTACCATTGTACAAAAAATATGCATACAAAATTATGTAAATATTAATTATTTCGTATAATATATCCAAGTTGTGAAAGAAAGAAAGAGAGAGACAGTAGTAGCTAATCTATATTTATTTATTGTAATAAATGTAATAAATGTAATAAATCAAACTAAATAAACGATACATTAATAATACCACTAATAGACACAAGTACATATGTAGTAGGACTACAGAAGAAAGATATAATATTACGGAAGTATAATACATCTGAATGTAAACATACAACATTAGTCCATCTCTATGGTCCGTATGTTAAAATCCGAATCTTTCGCACTAGATGAATTTATTCATAAAAGTGCCGACAAATTTGTTTGCGAAAAGATTTTGTCCTAAAAACTCTTGTAGGGTCGCTGAAGCCATAATAGGCGAACGAATTTGAATGTGAGTGAACGTAAACAATGAAAAGCAGGTACTGGATATTTTCAAATGCAAAACGTAAAAAATGATTGATGTGCTTTTTGAAAACTTGAATTTAAAGAGAGCAAGAAGGAGAAACATGAGCATTGTTTGTTTTTATCAGCCTACGCGTTTCTGACAGCATATGCATCTTTTCAAGGCTGTAAAAATTAATATGAAAATTATGTACACAAATATAAAACAAAAACAGAAAATATGGATAAAATAAATATATAAATACACAACACAATCATATAACAAACAAACAGAAATTAAGTTTAAAATATTACATGGGAATAGAAATCTTACCAAATTTGAAAACAAGTGTAGACATAAAGGAGAAGTTTTGTAATGGAGTAATACAGAATGTAGGAATACTTGATACCAATTTAATTAAGTGATTAGTAAAGGGATTGAACATTGATCTGTATTTAATTCAAGATTGAGAGATTTAATAGAAAGACTTTCTGATATGAGTAGAGACTATTTAATATGATTGGAAAGAATGTTGAAATCTTGAAAGTTAATATTATGGTTACATTTACCGGAACAATGGAATTTTATTACAAAATTTTCATCTGTAGATAAGTTAGAAAGAGTTCTATAGCTGACACCCATATGATTGTATATGCGAGTACGCAGTATTTTTGTTGTTGAACCAATATAATTTCCCCGATCATATCGGGCAGAAGTATAAATGTATATTACATTTATACTACTACCGATTCGACGAGGATCACAGAAAATAAATTTGGGTTAATTGAATGGATGTAGACTGTTTAGTAGAATAGACAATTATTTTTGAAAGCTTTTGGTTTTAATGCCTAAATACGGTAAAGAGAAATATTTAACAAGTTTAGGAGCAGTATCAGCAGTTGTGCGAGTATGTTTTTTACACATATCAGTATAGCAATTCTGTTTAAAATATAATTCGAGAAATTGAAATTCGTTAAAAACAAATTGCCAGTCAGAACAAATATTATAGGCGCTGTTTATTAAGGTTGTATACATGTACAGCGGGTCGCACAATTATAAGCCACCCTTGCTATATTTGATTTGCAACAAGATTTCAATAAATTTATATAATATAATTTTACTAAGATGTTTGCTTTACTTATTTATTAAATATTTAGTGCTTATATATAAAAAAAAAACCTGATATGACGCAATTATATATGCATTAATATCAATTGCAATTAATTGTGGTTGATAGATAATTGACGAACCAACAAACATGGGATGAAGAAATTATAATATAGGTTTTAATGATTTATGAAGTTAATTTCTACAATAATGGCTAGGGGTGCGCTTCTAACGAAAAGCCAACGCGCATAAATATTGTTATTGCATAGTCAAGGAATTTGTAAGGTGAAAGAAAATATTGCAATACAAATGATATATTCGAGAAATGCTGTTCTAGCATCTATAAGAAAGTACCAGGAAACAAATTCCAATAATTATATGACCGATCGAGGAAGAAAACCGTCAACAACTGCTCGAAAAGATCGATTATTGAAAAGAATATCTTTGTTAAACAGAATGCTAACTTTTTAGATATTGCTGGAGCTTTCAGAGAAGACTTTTGAAGGTTGGGATAAAAGCCAGAAGAATAAGGAAGAAGCCCTACCTGTCTGATGACAATCGGAAAAAACACCTGTAAACGTATTTACAGGGTATTATGGATAAGGAGTCCTAAATAATTAAATTTTCTAATATTACAGTAAAACTGGTATAAAATGTATACTTGCATTTTACAATATCCGCTGCATGCAATTAATTGTTATTCATTAAAATCTAAATATATATTTTATTTCCTTCACAATCATTATTTTGTGATCATTAGAATACAATGTTTTGAATACAATTTTTAGTTATAATTTTGTACTTATGATCAAACAATTTTTATTCTTTACATCGAATGTTAGACACAAATATTCAATATTATTAGGTGCTAATAAAACTATATCATCATTCAACATTCATCGTAATTTGCCTTCAATATTTTTAGTTGATATTTATATAAGATTTTAATGATTAAATACATAAAAATTTAGCTGTGCAGTACATAACTTTAGTTATATTCTGGTTATACCATTCATTTAATGTATCCTTTATAATATGACACAAATGCAAATTACTACAGAAATTTCTTCAATAATGATGAATTTTACAGCGTGCACGAAAGGTTATGGGTAATTGAAATATTGTGGTTTCCGAAGAGTAATAATTAATTATTGACCCATATTTCTCGATTTTATTAGGAATTTCGTTTAAATGCGTCTGTCGCGTGTCATATTAAATCGAAAATAATGTCCTTTAATACTATTACGAGACAATAATCGTGTTGCGATATGTAATGTTCATTTTCCATTTCTAGTTATCAAAGAGACCTTGACTTTTGAACTCAAAGGGCACGAGAATCTATATTATTAAGACTTGTGGAATTAGTCTTATTGATGATTTTACAGCCTCGATGAATAGAATGAAGTTTGAAATTATCCCGTTTGTTCGCAGCTAAAGTTTTCGCCTCGATTTTAATTCGGCAATTGTCTCGACTCCAATATTGTCAAGTTGTTTTGAAAGCTGAATTTGATACTACCAAAGTTGCATATATTTGAATCAATTCTCAAAAGATTCTATTATTGGTTTGCACTTATGTAGGATCATATTTAATTTAATAATTCATATATAAACAAATTACTCTTATTCTTTAATTATACTTTGCAGATATGATTTACAAAAAAGAAATAAATCACTACATTATTTTATTCAATTATTCTTGATCGAATCTTAAAACCACTTTAATATTGTTTCAGTTACAAACTTATAACTTTTAAAAATAATTTTATGTCAGCGCGCCATGCACGTAATGGCGATATTGGTTTGTCTCCGTATCTGACTCACGGGTCTCACAGACTGTCAGGTGCGAATTCTGTTGATACGGTACAGTATGTGTTTATATAACCTCCGGAGACACGGAAAATGGCATAAGCTATGATGTTCACACAGCGGTTATTGGTATCCGTTTTGCCTACAAGCGAACCGGGAATATTAACCTGTAGAACTGTCGATATAGATATCTGTCGCGTGGATTAAGTATCCTATTCTATCTATATACTCGGGAAAGAATTTGATATTATGGGAGCGCAAGTAGAGGAAGATTTTCTACATTTTTTAATGTTTCCAGACTGACTGATACTTTTCATTAGAAAAAGACTGTTTAGTAAAACGTATAATTTATCAATATGAAATTGGTCTCCGTATGAATT